>JAUKNK010000874.1:0-87500 GCA_030765055.1 Mantis religiosa
TTCCTTCTTTCTTTCCTTCTTTCTTTCTTTCCTTCGTTCTTTCCTTCTTTCCTTCTTTCCTTCGTTCCTTCTTTCCTTCTTTCCTTCTTTCCTTCTTTACTTCTTTCCTTCTTTCCTTCTTTCGATCTTTCGTTCCTTCTTTCCTTCTTTTCCTTCTTTCCTTCTTTCTTTCTTCTTTCTTTCCTTCTTTCTTTCCTTCCTTCTTTCTTTCTTTCTTTCTTTGTTTGTTTGTTTGTTTGTTTGTTTCTTTCTTTCTTTCTTTCTTTCTTTCTTTCTTTCTTCTTCTTTCATTCTTTCTTTCTTTCTTTCTTTTCTTTCTTTCTTTCTTTTCTTTCTTTTCTTTCTTTCTTTCTTTCTTTCTTTCTTTTCTTTCTTTCTTTCTCTTCTTTCTTTCTTTCTTTCTTTCTTTCTTTCTTTCTTTCTTCTTTTCTTCTTTCTTTCTTTCCTTCCTTCCTTCCTTCTTTCCTTCTTTCTTTCCTTCCTTCCTTCCTTCCTTCTTTCTTTCTTTCTTTCCTTCTTTCTTTCCTTCTTTCTTTCTTTCCTTCTTTCTTCTTTCTTTCTTTCTTTCTTTCCATCTTTCTTTCTTTCTTTCTTTCTTTCTTTCTTTCTTTCTTTCTTTCTTTCTTTCTTTCTTTCTTTCTTTCTTTCTTTCTTTCTTTCTTTCTTTCTTTCTTTCTTTCTTTCTTTCTTTCTTTCTTTCTTTCTTTCTTTCTTTCTTTCTTTCTTTCTTTCTTTCCTTCTTTCGTTCTTTCTTTCCTTCATTTTTATTTTATTTCTTTCTCTTTCTTTCATTCCTTCATTTTTATTTTTATTTACTTCTCTTTCTTCTTTTGCTACATACGGCACCGCAGGCGGTGGACAGCAGAAGTGAATGTGGCTGAAATCATGTTACAAAACGACAGCTTCAGAACTTGGAACTGAAAATTAATTAAACTTACAATAGTTTTATATGTGGTGTCATGCGCTTGTTTAAATTATGCTTGCTTAATCCTCCATTTACGTCATGTTAATCAAGATAAACTTTTGCAGAAATCAGCCCAGCCCACTGATCTATGTTTCCACATTTAGCCTACACACGGCCAGTGTGAAAGAACAATTAATTTACATCATTAGAGATGTAACACCGATACCTTTACACAAACCTAATGGAAATAATTTCCATCACTGGAAGAAACCATCACAAATTGTATACATATACTTATAATTTAATTTTCATCAAAGGTATTTGCTTGGTTATGTGTTACTTTGAATCTGACGCTTTCATTTTTAAAATTATCATTTTTCGCAGATAAGAATAATATAACGCATTCATATGAACAGAATTAAGCTTTCTAAGAATAAACCATATTGGTACGCAGGATAGATATCCAAGATGAACTCTGTTTTCAAAGAAATCGTAGTTTATTGCTAGAATTCTGAGAATCTTGATGTTCTTCAATTTCCAAGGGAGCCATTCCTTCGTGACAAGTGCAAAAGGTGCAGGGCATCTCGACTCCCTCGCTGCAAACCCACCTCCCTCTTTCTTGGATTATGTGTGTCACAGACACGGCAAACTGGATTGAAGACGCCATATGGAGGCGCCCCGAATGTGTGAAAGTAGAAAATTTCATATTATTATCCAGAAAAACAGTTTTTAATCACTATGTATAGGAATTTTTTATGCAGTTGACTTCATGTATTGATACTCAAACCATTTTCACCAGAAATAACGCAAACAGTAACACAAACAGTCATAAACAAATAAGAACCGTCTGTAGATAAATGACTGAAGTTTGTGCTAGCAAAGAAAGGGGTCATTTGTTACCTGTGACATCCCTACTTATATTTGACAATAACAGTTCAATCTTATTTTATTACGTCCTGGTTTAGTACTTAAACATTTATACGCATCCTGATTACTATATACAATGAATTTAGAGAACAAATATATGCACTTCTCTCTTGAAAACTTTAGTACTAAAGCCCGCCTCGTCAGCGTAGATGGTAGCGTGTGTACCTCACGTTCAAGAGCTCGTGAGTTCGAATGTCGGTCAGGGCGAGTTACCTGGATAATGCTTTTTCGGGATAACCTTATCCTGAAATACGTAGGTTGGTGACTCTAAGCTCTATGGACCCTGAACTCATTTGAGCATCATTTCACCCATTCCATTCATCGTCCGTTATGACTTAACGTTTGAGGGCGCAATTTACAAAATAAAGAAACCTACTAAAATAGCCAATTAAACTTATACTTTATGAGGTATACAGAGTGACACAGGGTTAATCATAGCGCCTTCTATAGGTGGGCAACTGGTATATCTACGAGGGCTGTTCAATAAGAATGATCACAATCATTTTTCGACAACGTACCTTTACCCATTCTCATAATTTTGATGGTCCTTCTCAAAATAGTCCTCCCATGAATGCGATGCACTTGTCCCAGCGTTTCTGCCAGTCTTCAAAGACATGCTGGGAACCATTTTCTGAAAGATCCTTCAAAATCGCCTCCGCAACCTTCATCACTGCTTCTGATGATAGATAATGCCACCCACGAAGGCGTTTCTTCAAGTTAGGGAATAGAAAAGAGTCACATGGGGCTAAATCCGGACTATAGGGAGGGTGAGTGTTGCACTTCACGTTCATTTTGCAAGATATTCAGCAACAACTTTGGCAATATGCAGCCGAGCATTATCGTGGTGCAGCACCCAGCCTGCTTCATGGAAATGTGGTCTTTTGCGCCTGATATGGACTTGCAATGTTTTCAGGACATCCCTGTTGTATTGGCTAGTTACTGATGTGTGTGCAGGTACGACAGCCTAAGAAACCATTCCATGAATATCAAAGAATGAGAAGACCATAACTTTCCCCGCAGAAGCAACCACTTTTGATTTTTGGGGATTGGAGATGAAAGAGATTTCCACACTGAGCTTTGCTGTTGCTCTCAGGATCAAAATGATGTAGCCAATTTTCATCAGCAGTGATTACGTTTGAAAGAAACTCCGGATCTTCCTCTAACATCAACTTTAACTGCATGTTACCTCCATTGCAGCGGTAGGTGATACTGAACATGTCTGACTTGCCTGGTTCTCACAGGCGCGAACCAGGAGTACCAACCAATGAAACTACTACGGCGTGTTGTTTCACATTAAGCTAACAGAATATAATAAGATTGAATTTTAGTGCAAAAATTATGACCGTAAAAAAATTATGATTCTTTATTGAACAGCCCTCGTAAATAAATGGCATCACCGTAATACAATGTTACATGATCATATACCACGTACGCACAGGGGAGACTGGGTTTCTTAAACACCAACGTGAGTGGGAAGTCCAGTTTTTCGTTGTTGTAATTTACGTCCTCCAACGTTTAGTCATTTCGGACGATGAATGGAATCAAATGGGTGAAATGATGCTCAAATGAGTCCGGGGTCCATGGAGCTTAGAGTTATCCGACATTCTTCTATCAGGATAAGGGAAAACCCCGGAAGAAACCTTATCCCGGTAACTCACCCTGACCGAGATTCGAACTCGGGACCTCTTGAACGTGAGGCGGTCTACGCTACGAGGCGGGCGGTGATGGTGATGATGAGGATGATGATACTGAACATGTCTGAAGTTCCACGTACACATCTGTTAGATTTCAGCCTCCTTAAGTTATTTTCGGCATAACTGAGTTCGAGGGCTCATAAAAAAGATCTGAAACTGAAAGATTTTGATTCTGTAAGTGATTTAGCAGATGGTGATTTAGACAGACATCTTCGTCAAGTGATATTTTTTTCTCTTTATGTCCTTTTATTGTTCCATTTTTTATTTTATATATTTGATTGCTAATCAATGGAACGATGTAAAGGCTTTTTAAATATATTTATTATTTAGGAATTGGTCAGGGATTTTGTCGTTTATTAACTGTAGTGAGGATTTCCATTCATTGGGTGGAATGGAGGGCATCTAAGGTAACGGAAGATTGGATAGTGACTTGGGTGTCCCAAAACAATAAAATAATTTATTTTCACTTCAAGTACCAGTGTAAGGGAGCTCAAATCGGGCAATGTAAGACTCCATGGAACCACTAAAGCCAGAAATGATTAGCTTCCAGCATTCCTTTCTCAGGAAATCAAATCATTCTCTATGTAATGCCACACTTCCAGGATTCTTCTGATTTATCTAGTGTAACATGCCTATTACCAACCAAACAGATCTCACATCTGTGGAGTGATATGTTTTTAAAACTGAGTTCCAGCCACTGGAGTCTCCGAAGACATGCTGGAGCCCCCGGCGGGCACCATTTTGCAATGCAAGAGGCAATCCTATGTTGCAAGTTATCTTTTTGTGAACACATTTGGCATATGTTAGATCTTGCGTGCTCATGTCGCCATAAGTTTTCGGCTGTTGGTATGGTCTCGTTAAATATTTCGTATGCTCTCTCTTGCAAACTGCTGACAATGCTTCGCAAAATAATGTTATGGCAACTTATTAGGGTCTGCAGTATGTCTCGTTAAATATTTCGTATGCTCTCTCTTGCAAACTGCTGACATGCTTCGCAAAATAATATTATTGCAACTTATTAGGGTCTGCAGAGATAAAACAGGATCAAACTCTGAGATGTTAAGCTGCATTTTATATCGGATATAAAAACAATAGGTTCAGGTTTGGAGCCCTGGCTGGAAATATCATTTAATTATAGCAATTTTTACTTCTCCGTAAAGCCTGGAAGCCTAAATCCGAAAGCGAAAGTATTTCCTAAGGAAAATCTGCAAAGCAATGATCAACGAGTTAGTATTTTTCTAAATAATACCCCGACATACTACTATAAAGATCAATATGTCTAAAGATTAAGGCAAGGTACACTGCCAATTCCAATTCTATAATAATAAACCTATTATTATGAACATTTAGCCACATAACTAAAATATTATTCTAAACCCGCATGCAAATTTTCATGTTGCTACACCAAATAGTTAATTAATTATTAATTATTTTTTGTGAAAGTATTGTAAACGTTATTCGCTATATAAAATGTTCTACGCATAAAGAAAATTTGACCTTTTAAGTGAATTTTTGTTTTCAGCTAGTACAGAGAAATTTTAAAAGACCCACATTCTTATTTTTTGGAATATTATTGTAGCATTTGTTCTAAAATATTTTCCATGTGTTAGCTCTCAAAACTTTGAAAATATTAACTTTTTTATTTCGTAAAACCTTATAATTTCAAAACCAGCATTAACAAAAGAAGGGGAAGGTGAAGTATCTTATTTACATATAATAGACCCATCCTGTAAGTTTCATCAAGTTATATGAAAAACTTTGACGTGTGAGGTATTTTGTATACTGAAAAGTGTTAGAAAAAAGTTTTTCAGAAAATTAATTTTAAAGAAATGATCGACATTTGTTAAATGTCTCTTTAAACTGTCATGTGATGGTCTAAAATGGAGAAAATGATAAAAATAGCATTCCATCTATTACTACACACTCTAAGCTACCAAAAACTGCCAAAAAGAAAACTCCATGGTTTTCTACTTTTTCGGCGAAATTTCAGTGTAGCCTTAAAGAATGGAAATATAGAGTCAGACTGAAAAATTCTATGCCATAGACGGGATTTGAACCACGGATCTTCTGGTCTCCGTCCAGCCGCTCTAACCATTCAGCTACTATGGCCAACGTGCCGACATGACATTAGATCTCCAACTGACTCGTGTTTCTCCCGGTAAACCACTAGCAGTTCTCATAAACACATGAGACAATTACCTTAATGGCGACTTACAACATGTAAGTACTTTAAGGCCTGGGCTTTATAGTTAACCACTATTAGGTCAATTAATGGAAATTAATTGTTCTTTCACACTCGCCGTGTGTAGGCTAAAGTATGGAAAATAGAAAATGCCATAGCCGGGATTTGAACCAAGGATCTTCTGGTTACCGTCCGGCCGCTCTAACCATTGAGCTACTATGGCCAACGTGCCTACATGACATTAAATCCTCCAACTGACTCGTGTCTTTCCCGGTAAACCACTAGGAGTTCTCATAAACACATGAGACAACTACCTTAATGACGACTTACTATGCTGTAAGTACTTTAAGGCCGGCTTTATAGTTCGGACCACTATTAGGTCAATTAATGGAAATTAATTGTTCTTTCACACTGGCCAAGTGTAGGACACACTATGAAACGCTAGAGCCAGACTAAAAGATTCAATGCCATAGCCGGGATTTGAACCACGGATCTTCTGGTTGCCGTCCAACCGCTCTAACCCTTGAGCTACTATGACCAACCTGCCGATATGACAAATTCTCCAACTGACTCGTGTTTCTCCCGGTAAACCACTTAGGAGTTCTCATAACACATGAGACAACTACCTTAATGGCGACTTACAACGTGTAAATACTTTAAGGCCCGGGCTTTATAGTTAACCACTATTAGGTCAATTAATGGAAATTAATTCCTCTTTTACCTTGGTCGTGTGTAGGCTAAATTATGGAAAAATAGAGTCAGAATGAAAAATTCAATGTCATAGCCGGGATTTCAACCAAGATCTTCTAGTTGCCGTACGGCTGCTCTAACCCTTGAGCTACTATGGCCAACGTGCCGACATGACATTAAATTCTCTAACTGACTCGTGTTTTCCCGGTAAACCACTTAGGAGTTCTCATAAACACATCAGACAACTACTTTAATGGCGACTTGCAACATGTAATTTAAGGCCCGGGCTTTATACTTACTATTTAGTACAATTAATTTCCAGCCTTAAAGAAGAAAGATAAAAAAAGACCATAGAAGGTAAAGAAGGCTGTACGAATGAAACACCGAAAGAAATGTATTTGGAGTTAAAATTGTTCTAAATATGCGTAGGGAATGATTCACAATCGAGAACCGTGTAATGGACGAAAGTACTTATGTGCGCTCAACTGCGCTGTCAGCGCCAATGCAACAAGATAACCGCAGATGCTCTACAAGAGTTCTTCTATAGTAGACATTTCGTGAAAAACGCATATTCCTGTAGTTTTGTTTTGGTGGTGCTCATTGTCAGTCGATTGTTTTAGGATCTAGGCTATCAGTTAATGGCTTATAAATAACGAAGGCAACAATACAACCAAATCACCTCCGAGTTAACATTACTAGCTGAAGATAATAGCTCAATTGATACATATGAGGCGTCAGAGAAAGATTTCCATTGGGAATAATGTCTGGGAAAGTTAAAATGCGGATCCATTCTTGTAGAAGCGGAGTGTGTATGAGAGCGGTATGAGGTTGAAACAGCAGGGAATTTCGCTCCCATCTCCACGGTTATTATGAGGGGGAAGGACTAAATGGTCCTAGAGGGAGAAGTGGGAGTGGAAAACACGGCGAAGGAAAATAAAAAGAAGGGGAAGGATAAAATTGTTGGCGGCGACTCTGACTGCCGGAATGGTCAGCGTCATTTCCCCGCCCCTGCCCTGCCAGACGTCACTAAGTCCCGAACAATTAAACATATGGTACTATGATAGATGAGGGGAAACTGATTTTAACTGCTATCCTTAAAGGACAAAATGCTATCATCTTTAAGGATTAATTTCTTAAATTTGTTGGTAGTTTTCCACTGGTTTAAAACTAAGCAATATTGTTCATTAGTGTCTTGTATCTATCAGCCAGCAAGGGTATTAACTAGATCTTCTTTTAGACTTCGAGATTTTATCTTTGGCATCCTTACCAGATACTTTGTGTTACAGTCAACTTCGGTAGCTGAGACTCCCATTATTGTGAAAAGAATGTAGGTGGCAGACATTATCCTTCACTACTCAGAATCAAAGTCATAACAGCACGCACCACAAGGATTACCCCTGGAATAATCCATAGCAAATATACTATACTCTGTCTCACGTTAGTTTAATCCTGCTGTAAACAACAAGGCGGAACTGACCTCACCTCACCACGTGTTGGACGCTACATGCACGAACATAAGTTTGCAACACTAGCAGTATAGCAGCGCTGACTTCTAAATAATAAATAAGTACGGGGGCCATTCAATAAACAATGATCATAATTTTTTACGGTCATAATTTTTCGCACTAAATTCAATCTTATTATATTCTGTTAGCTTAATGTGAAACAAACACGCCGTAGTAGTTTCATTGTTGGTACTCCTGGTTTCCGTCTGTGAGAACCAGGCAAGTTCAGAAAGGTTCAGTATCACCTACCGCTGCAATGGAGGTAACATGCAGTTAAAGTTGATGTTAGAGGAAGATCCGGAGTTTCTTTCAAACGTAATCACTGCTGATGAAACTTGGTTACATCATTTTCATCCTGAGAGCAAACAGCAAAGCTCAATGTGGAAATCTCCTTCATCACCAACCCCAAAACAGCAAAAGTGGTTGCTTCTGCTGGGAAAGTTATGGTCCTCTCATTCTTTGATATTCATGGAATGGTTTATCAGCATGTTGTACCTGCACACACATCAGTAAATGGACAATACTACAGGGATGTCCTGAAAATATTGCATGTCTATATCAGGCGCAAAAGACTACATTTCCGTGAAGCAGGCTGGATGCTGCACCAGGATAATGCGCCGGCCGCATATTGCCAATGTTGTTGCTGAATATCTTGCAAAAATCAACGTGAAGTGCATCTCTCACCCTCCATATAGTCCGGATTTAGCCCCAAATGACTTTTTTCGATCCCTAACTTGAAGAAACGCCTTCGTGAGAGGCATTATCCATCATCAGAAGCAGTGGTGAAGGCTGCGGAGGCAATTTTGAAGGATCTCTCAAAAAGTGGTTTCCAGCATGTCTTTGAATACTGGCAGAAACCCCTGCGACAATTGCATCGCATTCAGGGGAGACTATTTTGAGAAGGACCATCAAATTATGAGGATGAGTGAAGATACGTTGTCATAAAAAATTGTGATCATTCTTTATTGAACTGTCCTCGTAGAACTGGGCTACACATTAATTTATTAAATCTGTGAGCTTGGAATATTAATAGAATCATAATGGTTACCTTTAATCGGATTCCTACGTAAACTTCTGAATTGGCGCAGATATTTACGTCTCCAGGTCACTATACCTTCTATGTCCACTATAACTGACTTCTTGCCCTCGCTTTGAAATAACAATCCAATATCTATCAATCGATAGATCGATGGAGAGTACTTAGTGCAACATTTGTAAGGTTTGTGTCAGAATTTACTGCATGGAAAACCTTATTTAGAGTAGGCGGATCATTTCTGAAAAAATAATCATGAACTTTGCTGCGTATAACACTTCTCATACAATCGTCGTATATCTCCACGCACTGTCGCATTTACGTGATTTTGCCGGTGTTATTAGAGTTCCAGATGTTTGCTGTTCCATTTTAACACTATTTACACTTCTTGCTGAAACACTAAGAAGATTATCTTTATTTCTCAATGTTTTTATAGACGATTCCGGGTTCTTTCTTTAAACAACGCGAAACAATGCAAGATCATTCGCCTCTCGCCACTTATTAAAAGGTTTGCCTCGATTGTGTTTTATTTCGGTTGAAGCACCGGCCTGCCTCCAGTATGATAGCTTGCTGATTTTAAATTGCATATACATAAGTGTTCTTGGGCTTGTGAGCTACGCGAGATGTACAGGAAATACAGTGTTAAATATCAGAATCGACTCCACACTATAAGCAATAACATCTTAATCGTCATTCAATTCGATACAGACCTCATTGTGAGAGAGCTGCCTGGTACAGGAATGCAAAAATACTATATAATAGCATTGTCCTTTAGTAATTGTTAATTAAATGCTGCTTAATTTGACATAATAAGTTAATAGTGTGTATAATTAAATTGTTTTCTGTCTAATCTGTACTATATAGTAACAGACACATCTATGTGGTATGTGAAGCAAAAAGATAAACTGTAGGGCTTTTACGTTTGTAAGAATCGAAACATTTGAATACTTCTCTTTCTCCGAAATTAGCTCGGACAGAGCAGTGATCAGAAAACTACTTACAGCAGTGTAGTTAAAGAAGAGGGTTTATCATACGCATGCAAATAAAAGAAAACGCTAAACCAATCAATAGCCCAAGCGCTCTTTGTCCCAATATCTCTTTCCCGCCCAGATGTTTAAAGCAGGATACTAGGACAGTCAATGTAAAATATCCAGTCACTGGTTACGGCGCACACTAAATATTTATTCCATTATCTTTGCCCCTTTCCTCATGAAATATATGACATTTCCACATATTTCCCTGCTATATAATACCTTACCTTTAAATTTTAGATGTTAACTTAAAAATGTAGAGTAATAGTTATAAATACCATAAATATAAGAACGACCATTATTTGAAAAACATGAGGGCTGTTCATTAAAGAATGAACACAATTTTTAGACAACGTACCTTCACTCATACTCATAATTTTGATGTCCTTCTCATGCTGGAACCATTTTTGAGAGATCCTTAAAAATCACCTCCTCAACCGTCACCACTGCTCTTGATGATGGATAATGCCTCCCACGAAGGCGTTTCTTCAAGTTAGAGAATAGAAAAGCGTCACATGAGACTAAATCCGGACTATAGGGAGGGTGAGGGATGCACTTCACGTTGATTTTTGTAAGATATTCAACAACAACTTGGCAATTATCGGCCGCGCCTTATCGTGATACATCATCCAGCCTGCTTCACGGAAATGTGGTCGCTTTGCGCCTGATATGGACTTACGATGTTTTCAGGACATCCCTGTAGTATTGTCCGGTTACTGATGTTGTGCAGGTACAACATGCTGATAAACCATTCCATGAATATTATAGAATGAGATGACCATAGCTTAACCAGCAGAAGCAACCACTTTTCCTCTTTCGGGGGTTGGTGGATGGTGGAGATTTCCACACTGAGCTTTGCTGTTTGCTCTCAGGATCAAAATGATGTAGCCAAATTTTCATAAACCGTGATTACGCTTGAAAGAATCTCCGGATCGTCCTCTAACATCAACTTTTACTGCATGCAGACCTGCATGCGAATGTCTTTTTGTTCGGGAATCAACATTCTTGGAATCCATCGCGCACAAACACGTCTCATGTGTAAGGTTTCTGTCACCAACGTGTGGGTGGCACCCAATGAAATGTTCAGTATTTCAGAAAGTGATCTTAAGGTAATTCGATCCTCTCTCACAATGCAGCAGCAGGGTTAATGTTTCTTCCGTAAGAGCAGTAACTGGAGCACCGGGTCCACCTTCCTTTGAAATTGATTGTCTCCCCCTCTTTAAACATTTTAAACCACCTTCGAGCTCTGCTGTAGGGAAGAACAGACTCTCCAGAGGCTTCCTGTAACATTGTATAAGATCTGAACTGAAGATTGGTTGAGAGAAAGTAGTATTTCAAAGCCGCATATTGTTCCTCGCGTATTACCTCCTTTGCAGTGGTAGGCGATATTGAACATGTATAAATTTGCTCTCAAGCGGAAACCAGGAGTACCAACAATGAAACTACTACGGCGTGTTTGTTTCACATAATGCTACAGAATATACTAAGTTTGATTTTAGTGCGAAAATTATGACCGTAAAAAATTATCATCATTCTTATTGAACAACCCTCGGACAACAAAATTTGGAAACACTTGTGAGGTTTTGCAAGTGCGAAAGCAAAGATATCATAAGAACTTAGAGGAAGGTCGTGAAGTATGGGCCGGGTTAATTTTTTTGACTTTACTCTGTAACTGTGATGGTTAACCGGGAATCTTACTGTATTATTCTTTTACCTTAAGACTGTTCTGTAGATAGTATAATGTAATTGTTTTTATTTCTTATTTATAATACTTTATTACAGCGAAAGTAAAAACATTAGATTTATAAGGCTTGTAGAAAGTGTCCTGCGGTATCGGCCACACTGCCTTTTCTGTTAGAATAGAGATTGTCAGTGATACACTGCCAGTGCCACATATAGAACAATAATAAAATACAAAATCATAGGAACTTATTATCGCTATTTCTGCTAAGTCCACAAACGTTTAGTTCACTGGTTTACAGAGATCGGAAATATAGCGCTGCTATAGACCTCAGAATATCTTCCATGCACTCTGCACTCAGAGCAGAGAAACAACTGAAGAGAGGAAGAAGTTATCCGACTGCTTACTGGAAATTCTGCCACATGTAGGCGAAAAGGGAAATCACAGCAGTGGCCGGTACTGCATGCCCTTCTTCAAGTAAACTAACCTTAAACAATTCGACATCTCTGTTGCAATTCAAAACTCACAATTCAGAAGCAAATAAACAGAAGTAGCAAATTCTGGCGCAGTATTCTAGCTATCAGTTACATGTGGGAACGAAAGAGTTCTTTCATCCTCAGTGCATTTGAATGTCTCATCCATACCTTGAATGTTTTGCAGAGCATTTGCCTACCTGCAGCATCTGCTTAGTTGCAGTAAGTCCACCACAGCAAGCAACCAACTTAGGCCATTGATGCTAAAAGTTGCAGAATAAATTACTGTTCAATAATGGTGTAAAGCTCGAAACATTGTTTGCTTCCAAATATGGACATCCAAAGGAAGATTTTGTTTTCTCAAGCAATTTCATTTGTGTGCTTCAGTAGAAGCTCTCAACTCATTAAAGTTTACAGCTGAACAAAAAATACTCATGGTGTTCTCATTTCTGAAAAGGTAAATTCTACTAAATAAAACAATCTCTCCTTTTCTGACCGTTCTTCTCTCAAAACCGCCAAAAAGGGTGTTCAAACCCTTCAGAAAAAATTTCTACCACCCTTTTATACAGAAAGTCTGTAATGCTCCCTCCTGGTATCAGGTTGAAATATACTTATCATTTACGAATAAGCGTGGAAGAAATAAAAAATAAAATATAGATAAAAATAAGTAATCAGGATATTAATCAATCCGCAAACAAATACTTGAGAATAAAAATGTTTGTGGGTTTACTTGTTAGGAAAAACGTATGTTTTCCGACATAATTTCGGAAATTCCGGAATCTCCAGACTTGTACAAAATATTAAGAGGTATAAATCCAAAAATGTATAATTTAAGGTATTAAACATAAACGAAGAAGAAAGTATTGGGATAATTTGTTTACGATCCTAATTTGAGCTATATGAATACTAAATCCAGAACACTTATCACAACGTACTGTTTGCCAAGGACAAGAAGGCAAGCTACAGGAACGTGTAACGTAATCACGTTTGCTGTCCCAACGGTGTTTATGCTCGCCTTCAGAGTACGATAAGGATGGAAGGCTCGTTTAAAATACACAAGTGTCACATAACTCACCTATATATAATACCTAATCGTTGCATTTACGGCACAAACATTAGATCTGCCAGCATGGGTGACTCATTTGTACCCTCATGCACTCATTTCCTTGTAAACAGATCCGCTACCAGAGCAGATAAACATACAAGCTCCTCTGTCCTTCATCCCACTCTAGCCTTCTTGTCGTGGACATCCGTATGTAGATACAAATGTCCTGGAATCTCTTATTTTAGCTATGCCGATTGATTCCCCTGCGCCTTGAGTTCCACTTACCCGCGAAACAGATGTGAAGAGAAGTTGCCTACTTCAACAGGTACAGTACAAGGGCGTAACTGAATAATTTGCGCTGAAGACCCTGCTTAAAATTAAACTGTATTTGAATACAAGTACATTCTTAGGCTAGAATTTCCTAAACGACAATGTGATGGTATTCATAAAGCCAGTAAGAAAAGGATTGTCCTGTTCAATGACCAATTGGAGTCATGGTTACGGAGGAATATGTTAAATGAAATCAATATTTTACGCATACAATTATGTTTGATAGACAGTGGGAGGGGGGGAGAAGAAGAGGAAGAAGAATATTTTATGGCTCAACTTCGCCCCATTTGCATTCAGATCGCCGTTCTTTTTTTTTTTTTATCACAGTTCAAGTATTGAATTACTGGTGCTGTTCGCTCTCATCTGTGATACTTCCCTGGATACAAAAAAAAAAAAAAAAAAAAAAAAAAAAAAAAGATCTTTGAATATTTTATATATGCAAGCCAATACATCTTTATAATGCAGAGGTAATAATTACAGGCAAACAGTTCTAACATAAATCACCTAGAAGTATGCGACTAATAACCGGTGCAGCAAAATCACCTCCAATCACGGCAATGTAAGCCTTAACTCGGAACTATCCAATACATATAACTTTAGAGGAGCAGGCACTAATAGAACATGAAAAAATGTTGCGGTTAAAACAACAAAATGGAAGAAAAGATTACTACAACCAATCAAGATGAAAACACAAACAAGTTTCCTACAAAAATTTACGGAATTAAAAACAGATCTAAATCTTCCTAATTCTAAAGAAAACATTTTAATCAAGGAAAACCCACTGACTTTTGAACCAATTAATATTCAATTAGATTTAGAACAAATAGTTACAAAATCTGAAACTTCCAAATCTGTACTAAAAGCACTAGCATTAGAAACTGTGAACAATAGATACCCACCTGAAGAATGGTTACATATCTACACAGATGGATCTAACTTGGACAACAACTCAGGAGCAGGAATTAAGTGTGCACTGTTCTCATTCTATCAACCAGCAGGATACCACACAACAAATTTTGATGCATAAGTAACGGCTATTCATATTTCACTCCAACACCTTCTATACAGAATAGATAAATTAAAAAATGCTGTCATACTTTCTAATTTTAAAGCAGCATTATGTGTAATAAGTTCATATAAAATGAGGTCAATCCAAATTAAAGAATGTCACAAAATGATCCATCAACTTTAAAAAGTACAGAAAAGAATTATATTACAGTGGATACCTGCACATTGTGGAATTGCTGGAAATGAATCAGCTGATTTTCTTTCCAAAAAAGGTGTAAATTTAATTCAGAACAAAAGTAAAAGCTTACCCTTTACATTCATAAAAAGATTAATCAAAAACAAATATAAAAACACACAAAACCAATCAATATCTAACAAAGCCAAAGATAAAAAATGGAACATTTTAATTAAAAATCCAGAAATTATTCCAGAAATCCCACGAAAGCTGCAGTAGCAAATTTTAGATTACTTACGGAACATGATTATTTGGCCAAATACTTACACAGAATAGGAATTTATACAAGTCCAAATTGTCCTCTGTGCAAAAAAGAAGAGGAAATGACTGAAGAACATCTTTTAATCTGTGAAAAGCTACCTGCCGGACCACTACACAGAAATATTGGAGAGCAAAAGAGCTAATGGCTTCATCGCCAAAGCCTAGCATTTGAAAACAACAACAAAAACATATTTTATATATCATAAACAATAAATTGCATGACGTAGGAGCTATGAAACCGTTATTTCATTTAAACTTTTCATACGGTTGTCATAAATAGGCTCTTACTGTTATAAAAGTTCAAGTGAGGGAGTTTAGAAAATCAATTATGATTATTTGTAGCAATTATCAAACTTTCTATCAAAGAACACTATTTAAAAATTAAAATTTTCTACGGCTAGTTTCTATGTAACTGTCATACCTTCTAAAAGTAACTGAATGACAATTAATTTTATTTTTAATTGATGTTTACAAAGTCAATAACTGCATTGTAACATTTTGAAAATAATAAATAATGAACTTTTTGTTTCATTTAAGATTATAAATTGTTCGAAAAATTCGTGAAATTTTCATTTTATATTCTTAAAGGGTGTAAGGTTAACTTCTGAGAACATTGTCCACACACATAGTGAGAGAGAGAGAGAAAGAGAGAGAGAGAGAGAGAGAGAGAGAGAGAGAGAGAGAGAGAGAGAGAGAGAGAGAGAGAGAGAGAGAGAGAGAGAGAGAGAGATGAGAGAGAGAGAGAGAGAGAGGAGAGAGAGAGAGAGAGAGAGAGAGAGAGAGAGAGAGAGAGAGAGAGAGAGAGAGAGAGAGAGGGGGGCAGGTGGTGGTAGGAGGAAGAAAGAGATGGGAACATTAGTGATCACTTCACACAGATTTTCATAAAAAAGTATTTTTAGGTGATGGAGCAAAGTATCGATTTTATTTAAAAAGTGCACTAGTTGGTTGTAGATAATCGTTTATCGAAATATTACATTATGGTGCTATGATTCAACAACCGTACATATATTTATACATTAGCTCTTGTGTTTATTTTCGTATGGCACAGGTCAATGTAAACATTGGAGCGAGGAGGTCACAATGACTTAAACGTCACATCGTATTCATTCGTAAATTCGTTAAATATGTCTGAAGGTCATCTTAGGATATTACTTAACATCCTTAATCTCTGGAGGTCCCAGTGGAATCACTTAAAATTGAATGAAAAGTAAATTTCTTTCCAAACTATGAAGAAAATGTTAAAACTTTCGAAAAATTAAAAGGGTATATTAAAATGCCCTTGAGACTTAAGAAGGATGAATGGACAATCACTTGTAAAGGTAATATTTAAGAAGAAAAAAATACATATTACAGTGAATTAAAAGAAGCGAAACTAAGAAAGAAATTAATGAACGAGTTAATGAAGAAAGGAAGAAAGCACAAAAGAAATAAGGAATGAATGTGTATGATAATATGTCATGTATATAAAAATATGTAGTGCTTTTGATAGGCTGTAATTCTACCAAGACACATGTTTCGTTGTTTACCTGTTTTAACTGAAGACTAAGACTACGAATTTAAGGCAATGGTGTGACAGATATACAGGGTGTATAAAAATGAATATCGGAGTTTCAACTCCTTATAATATTTATTACATTAAACTTACAGTTAAAAATGATATATCAAATGAAAAGGCGACTCAAGCAGTTTTGTTTGTTGGCACCAATGCGCACTGGCATGCAATGTTTCTGCCGCAATCCGCTAGACAGCGGTAGTAGCAGAGTTGGCGACTAGTAAACAGAAAGGGTTTTGTGTTATGCAGTTTGGAAAGACCGAATCTGTATTTACAGTGCAACATGCGTTCCATATTAAGTTTGGTTGTGAACCTCCTAGTGATAATAACATTTGTAGATAGTACCATCTGTTTGAAGTTACCAGCTGCCTTTGTAAAGTGAAGAGCATGGGACGACCAAGAGTAAGTGAAGAGACCTTTGAGCGAGTGAGAGAGTCGTTCACTCGTAGTCCCAGAAATCAGTCCGAAAGGCTAGTCGTGAATTACAAGTTCCTGTGACAACTGTTTAGAAAGTTGTAAGAAAACGCTTACGGCTAGCTCCTTACCGTTTACAGTTATTACAGGCTCTCAAGCCGACAGACCACGGATTACGTGCCAACTTCGCAAACATGTTCTTCCACGACGATGACGATTTTATGGATCGTGGTGTCTTCAGTGATGAATCGACCTTTTATGTACCTTAGTGGACATGTTAACACTCATATGCACATCTGGGGCTCAGAAAATTCCACGAGATTCCCCTAAAGTGAATGTTTTTTGTGCCGTATTCCGGCGAAAATGTTATGTGCCTTTCCTTTTTGGTGAACCTACTGTAACTGGCACTTCTTAACTTGATACACTAGAGCAATGGTTCTCCCCACAGTTGGAAGAAACTGAGCCAGAGAACTTCATTTTCCAGCAAGATGGTGCGGCACCTCACCTGCATAACGAAGTACGCGATTGGTCGAACGTCACTGTACCCGAGCGCTGGATAGGCCACAAGGGCCCCAATGAGAGGCCTTGCTATGCATGGCCTCCACGTTCTCCTGATCTCGTATTCCTCCCTGCAAACCACTTAGGAGTTCTCACAAACAGAGAGTCGGTTGGAGAATTTAGTGTCATGTCGACGCGTTGGCCATAGTAGCTCGGTGGTTGGAGTGGCTGGACAGAGACCGGAGGATCCGTGGTTCAAATCCCGGCTATGGAATTGAATTTTTCAGTCTGACTCTACGTTTCAACATAATACATCTGTATCAATTAGTTAACGACAACACCCTGTCATTACTAAACGTACTTGCTTAATTGACAGTAATACCAACTAATTCCCTCCAGAAATAAAACTCAAGTTCTTATGCATACTACATTAAAGTGATATAAATATAACTTTGCTTTACGTGCAGCTTCTAAGAAAAAGAAGACAACGATTGTAACACTCCATGACTACAAAACCGAGTGAAAGAAACCCTCCCAAGCTAGGTTATAGCATAGAAAATTGCACAGTTTAAAAGGCGCCAAATCCGGGATTAGAATTACTTTAACAAAGTTAGTGAGATGCGAGCAAGTACAGTGACCAAAGAGATACAAAGTCGCTATCTGTAAGTTGTACAGAGCGAATGTCACCCATTCCTGAGAGACAGTCAAGTTGATCCGCCTGCCCCTTCTCCTCCTTCGCTGTTCCGTCTTCTCCATCCCGAAGCAAGCTTAGCTAAGCTATATCCCCGAAATATACGAACCGCCAAGAAAACGATCGAAATTCAATTTACTCCATAATCTGTCTTCTTCCCGAGTACAGTCGTAATATAGGAAACTGGGGCACTTAACATACATTCTAAACTAGCCCTTCTTCTACAGGCTATTTGAATGTAAGCCAGTGGCGCCTGAAGAAGCTGTTTATGAGACTTATAAAACACTTTCTAGGATATCTTGAAACATTATCATGGAGCAAAGAAACCATACAGTGCTTTATAGAGGTATATACGCTAAAGATTGAATGACCTTTATTTTTGGGTTTCGATGTTTTCTACTGATCCCAGAAATATTGACAATTTGTGTTCGATACATTCAGGATGAAGAGGGGTGTAACGGTAGTTTTTGGTTTGAAATGAGTTTTGTTTTCTGATATGAATATTAGTGGGCCATGAAATAACAATATAAAAAAATGATGAACGGTTTCAAAGTTACCAAGACTAAAGGATGGAGGTAACAAATGACAAGAAAGAAGAGAGAAGATGAGTGAGTACAAACTAACAAAATAAATAAGAAAAGTTATAAAAGAATTTATGTTATTTAGAATATAAAAAGGGAGTTAGCAAGATGTAAATTAATAAATAAGCACAGAGTAAATGTTTAGATAAGAGGAAAGAAGTGAAAAAGCAAAGTAGAGAAGTAGGAATGAGTAAGAATATAATTGATAAAAGTAATTATGATATAACAGAAGTAGAAAAGGAAGTTAAGTTGGAGATAGTTACAGAAAAATAAAATAAATTAACTTTGGAAAAGTTCATGGAGGTTATGATGGATTTAAAACAGGATTTAAGACAGGATATGAATAATATAATATGAACGATATTATAACTGGTAGGAGACAAGATTTAAAACAGGATAGTGATGAACGTAAAAATAATTCAATACAAAATCTAACACAAATAGTTGAAAAAGATGCAAATAATATGATACAAGAGCTAGAATCTAGTAAGAAAAATGAAGGAGTAATTTCACAAATAAAACTTGTGCGAGAGAATTTTGAAAAAGAAAAAGAAAATATTGGGAAACTAACTCAAGTTGTGATTGCATTACAGGCAAATAAGATTAGCGAAAACCAAAGTGCAATCAAATCTAAAAATGTAACCTATGTTGACTTACCTTGTAATTCAGGTACTATTCTATATAATGTTGAGAATTATCTGGACAGTGATGATACTGAATCATTGATTCCAGGTTTTGATGTAAATAGTAACAAACCATCACCCAATATGCTCACACACACAAATGTACACAATCAAGGTCCCACGAATTGTACAAATTATTTGTTACATGACATAAGTCCACACACTTTCGATGAAGAATCTGGAGATAATCCTAAAACATTCCTTATGACTTTCAAAAGTTAAAGGACCTAGACTTAAAAAAAAAAAAAAAAAAAACTACGACCTCTCGGTGCATCCGACTCATAAATTAACCTAATTGGTGAAGCAAGGTCTCTCTGAATATCACAATGCATGTGGGAAACGTCGGAAACGACAACAAAAATCGCCAAAACTTATTTTTGAAATTAATTTCTTGTAAGAATATATAAATCTAATTAAATATACAACACACAATCATCATTGTATCTTGTTTTAACTTCGTTTTAAATTCAATACCTCAATTTTTTTGTAAAACAGTGCTATTTTTTGAAACACGATGCATGGTTTAGAGCATCCTGTACGTAGAAGTTAAAAAAACATCTACGTTTCGAATTTTTCTTTTGTGTCGCCTTTGTCGCTTACAGGATTAAATTCCACAACAAATAACAGAATTCCAATACGGTTGACTGCACTGATATATAGTGTCACTTGCACCTACATTCACATTTATATGGCGTAATACTTCACTGGTAGATAGCACTATGCGAAAAGCTGTTGTGATTATTATCTATTAGTATTATTACTCATTTTTAAGCATCTATTAAGGAAACACACCGTATTTCACTAATATTTATGTATAATTGTCAATATTTCACCAAAAAAATTTAAAATTACCTTGAGAGAGAGAGAGAGAGAGAGAGAGAGAGAGAGAGAGAGAGAGAGAGAGAGAGAGAGAGAGAGAGAGAGAGAGAGAGAGAGAGAGAGAGAGAGAGAGAGAGAGAGAGAGAGAGAGAGAGAGAGAGAGAGAGAGAGAGAGAGAGAATATGTTCCACTTTTATTTGTGTGTATACTTAAGTTTGTGTGTGGTTGCGCATGTGTATGTGCATTTGTCTCTCCCCGTGCTTTTGTCTCACTCTCTGTTAAAAAGACTACACAAATAAAAACTTAGAATTTGAACTTAATACTTTCTAAATATGCAAAGTGAAGAATTTTAAAAGAGCTTTTATAATGCAAATGAATATTTTATTTGTAAAAATTGATATTAAAGGTGGAAGTACATGAAATATATTTATTAAAATACGACCTGAAGCTTTCCTGGAGACGAATATATTCCACTCACTTTCTTCTCGGGCAGCCAGCCAGTTGAAAAGATGATTAGATATCAACGTTTCGGGAGTGTGCATCTCTCCCATTATCAGGATATTTATAAAATGTTATAACCACAAATAAAATACTGGATATAACACAACTATATACAAAGACAAAACACTATCAGAATTCGCATTACTGAACAAAAGACTGTTTTCAGTAAATTAAATGCCAGGTCAGGAGATGCCGTGAGTATACAAAATTGTGTCAAAGAAACGTAACTACTTAACTTGATTATCAAGCTGTATAGATCTGTGCTTCTTATGTCAACGGATTTCCATTTTTAAGGCCGGTTTCCAAGAGGAGCTGAACTGAAATCCAGCATCACGATTAAGCGTGCTCCTTTCAGAGGAAATCGCCAAAGCCTCCTTAATTTGCCGCTCCCAGTAACTGTTGCATTTTGCCAAGATGGTCGTCTCCCGAAAATCGGCTCTACGGTCGTTATCAAAACAATGCTCTGCCAGCCCAGACTCATAGAGCCAATTTTCGGGAGACGACCGGTCACTAGTGGGCGGTAGGGTCCGTTTCCTTTGAGCGGCAACTGCACTCGCGTTGACTAAACAGATTCTACAAATCTCTGTTTCATATAACCTTGCCCCGCTGACATGTATCACTCCGCGTGCAACTACCTTCCCCGTCATCCTAATTGGCTAATGCTTTCGCGCCAGAGGCCATAGGCGGTGCCTTTCCGTCACATTTAAACCTGCAGTAAACGTCATAATAATTGTCAGGAAGATAGATAAAATCATACAAATAAGAATATGAAGGCATGCTAAAATAATAAAGTTTATAATGAAACTGAGCAAGTTGAAACTGAATGAATGAGCAATGAAACTGAAACAAGTTTATAATGAAAGGCCTTCGGCCTTTTCCACTGGAATTTTTTAAAACCAGCACACATACCTTGCAAAAATGCTTGTCTTTCAGTCTTAAAAGTCGTGTCACGCCATACTTGTCGTGTCCTTCATTCACCCAAGTCTCGTCAAGGTAGTATATTTTGCGACTTGTATCTCGGTACAGTCTGATTGCCCTTAAATAACGTCTTCGCCAGACAGCAATATCGCCCCTGGAGTGGTAAGTTTTCCTGTTGTCTCCATTTCATGTTGCGATATTCCTACGGATCTAACACACCTGTAAGTTCAGGGCACAGCTGTTCGACTTCTCTCACTGACAAAGACGGATTCTTCTCTGTGAGTGCATTAAACACATGCAACACAATTCTTTTTTCGCCGCTTTGTAAAGGCTTTCCCTTGCGATACTTCAGCGAAAAACTGGCGGTAGACTCTACCATTATACATATAATAAGTACACGCGCAATAAACGACCAATAAAATAATTTAGCTCTCGCTCTAGGCATAGCACAACGTCGAATGGCGATATATGACTAATCCAGTTCAAAGCAAGGTCAGCGATAAAAGTCATATAAACAAATATGTCACCACTACCGCTAAATCACGTGCTATCGAGCCATGTGCCTCTTCTTTACTTCGTTTAAGAATTAACATGCATTTCAGATAAATCAACTCTGTTGCGTAATATATTTCATTAAAACAGTTACGAAAATATAAATTTGACAATTCTCTTTAAATATATAAAGATATATAACCATGTTAAATAACGAACTAATTTTTACCGTACAACAGTCTGCACCACAACAGCAGCCAATGAGATGTGATAAATTCACGTGACCGTTAAGAGATACGGGGCAAGCTTACGTGAAACAAGGATTAGCGCATATCGTCGTCCATATCTGGTAAACATTGAAGTCTTCTCTTTCTCCACCCCTCTCAGAGGTCACACTGAATCACAAGATGACATACGTGTGCTGCTGTGCTCCAATTATTGCCCTCCTTCTGCATACTCCTAACTGGCTGTCTAACTATTAAAAACACCGAAACTAACCCTTAAATTTAATTTTCCAATATAATTTCATACAGGTGCGCTTCTTTACTGTTATCACCAAATAGTATGTTTCGCTGCAGTGTTAATTACCTATCTCTAATTTTATGAATATATGTGTTTGTTCGCTGTACGAAGTGTACAAAACAAGTTTCTGTGTATTAATAGTCGATAGCACTAAACTGGAACAACGACAAGAAAAATATGTTACTGGTAAATGTTTTGAATGATTCTGAATCTATTTTGCAGAGCTTCAAAATGTAAAAGTAGCTTCGTATGGAGTGTTTTTGACGGAATGTGAAGTTCTTATTCAAGCCGGCCCATAAAAGCTGCAGATAATTAGCCTCTAAGAACAAAATGGAACGAAACTAATGAAACAAGCTGGGCAGCTAAGCCAGAGTAAAGCAATATGCACAAGTTGTCCGGCCTGGTGGAATGGGCCGGAGTGGAATCTAGCTTATTTCACTTTGTGAGCGCGCTCGGGCGAGAGAACAATAAAACGCGGCAATTGACATCCCTCCCCCGCGCTCCTGTTTAAACTAATCAAACTTCCTGCCTACTGTCCATACGCACCGGAATGAATTTAATTCCTCTGCTCCGCCACCCACAAAGGAACGTTTTGGCTCGCAGATTTCTCTTGCTATGGAATAAAAAAATATGCTTTGGGACGCCTCTGTTATTGATAGGATAGCTGTCCACGAAAACATTGTTTCGAGGGCTCATAAAGCTCAAGAGGCAATTCCTTTCTTGAATGTAATGCTAAAACACATTTTATATACTCTTGCAGAGGTTTAACAATTGAAGCGGTCAGAAGCAGAAGTTGTTAAGTCACTGTTTCAAAATTGTGCAGCAGAGCTGCTCCAAGTCTTCAAAAGTAATTTTAAATACCAAAATAGTTATACAAATGAAAGAAATCTATGTGATGGGTCAGTTTGGAGGTACACAGTACTGTGCTGAAGTGTTTCTCACGGTTTGACATATGTAGCATATGTGACACGATATTTTATTACTAGGTACGTCCAGAAAGTAAGTTCTGTTTGGTAATAAAATTAAATTGTGTACAGATACAGAAAAATTATTTATTGCACAAAATTCTACAACTCTTAAACTACTTTTCTACAAACTGCCGAAATTTTGCAGGCATTCGTCATAGCGAGGCACAAGTTTTTATATATCTTCTTCATAGAAGTTTGCCGCCTGTTCTGCAACCTGTCGGAAACATTTTCTTTCAGCTCTTCGTCACTGTTGAAGTGTTGACCGCCAAGGAAAGATTTGAGATGCAAAAACAGATGAAGACGCTGGGAGCGAGTTCAGGGCTGTACTGGGAGTGGTCAAACACGTCCTAGCCAAATCCCTGTAGGATGTTTTTCGTCGCATTTGCAGTGTGTGGTTGTGCGTTGTCGTGAAAAAACACAACACCTTATGAAATCACAAATTTGCCGATAAATTTCCATTGGTTTCACTTTCCTAGCATTCAGAAAACGAATCACAGATCTGATTTCACAAGCAGCGAGATTTTCAATCAACATCGAAATTGTAAACAAGCACAACAAAGCGTACCTGGCTGTCAGCGATCGCACAATGGATCAAGTTTCTTCTCCTTGATACAGAACATCTACCGCGCATGTGCGGAACTGTGATCACAGCGCTGCAGCGGAGATAAATTGAAACAGAACTTACTTTCTGGACACTCCTTGTATTAAGACTTAACAACTTTTAATTTATAATGCATGAAAAGTTGTTAAATCCCTTGACTTAAGAGATTCTGATTCTTAATGATACAGTTTTTCCATTATAAACTATTATAATGTGTAGCCGTAGATAAACTATTATTTTATTTTCTCCGATACATCTCTACTATGGACTAATCCAGCATGCACTTCATGGATTTACATACAACATTGTCATCCAAACATTACTCCATCTCTGCTACATCATCTTCTACGTCACTTCCATTTGTCATTGTGTCATGAAATGTGGTACTTCTGGCAGAGTGACATGTTCCAGTCGTAAATGAACATCATAATGTTTTGCCCACTTTATCTTCCGAAGCCTATATGGTGTATATTTCGCACTATCACATGCCTTGTGTAAGGCTTCCAACCTCACTACTCTCCTCAAAGGAGACTGAGGACGATAAAGTGAGGAAGACACTGTGTGACGAACTTCTGGTACACATCCTGTTTGTAAATACACACCCCATATTAAAGTGACCTCAGGATAACTTCTTACAAGGACATGGTCGAGGGCATCTTTCAAGTCAAAACCTTCAACAACTGGAGTGCCATCATGTTCGCCGTTATCGGTCAGTGGACAGTTGACAGGTACAACATAAATGGGTTTCTTCTGTAGTGAATCTTTGATCAGAGTCACCCATGTGGAGAGGACTAACACTTTATCCATATATCGCCTTTTCTTCTTAATATTGCCAAAAATTCTGCCAATAGTCATAGAAGAGTGCCCTGGTATTGTATTGGGAAGTACAGATAAACTTTCTGAAAGCTCACTTTAGGAATGTCTAAAAATGTCTAATGTCTAATGTCTAATCTAAAATTTATCAACAGTTGATATCAAAGAACTTGGGTGTAAGAGTGTAGCTGCACCAGCAAACGGGTAATGCGGTGACTACTTGACTTACCAACATCTAACTCGAAAAGGCTGACTTAACAACTTTTATTTCTGAAATTGATGGCCATTCAACATGCCAGAGTCATATGTTTGACCTAACGTCTTCTGACCCACAAATCTTTTAGCACAATTACAGAATTGGTATTCAGAGTGCTTATCGTGAGTTTAACAGGATTTCTCAAAAACATTGACTTAACAACTACTGAATCTGAGTGCTTCAATTAAACTTCTGTCATTTACCTCATACATACATAATAAACACATACTATGAAATATTTTAGTGGGAAAAACTACTAATTCTAGAAAATAACGTGTCTTCAGAAGCGTAATAAAAATATAAGTTGAAATAAGCTTCATAAGGATTTAAATTTCAAGAAAAGCTATCTCAGATTATAGCAGTGCACATCACTGAAGTTTTCCAGGCGACTAGTAACCGTAAGGATACTTCTAAATATTTCTTGTTTTTTATCTGCTAAAGTCACTCCAAAGTCCCTGAAATGAAGAATGTTTATCACTGGGTTGCAGAATATAGCTTAATGTCTTTTCTCGGAAGAACAAAGTGGATTTAGAAGAGGCAGATCCTGTGCAGATAACATTTTTATTGTTAAACAACTAATTGAAAAACATAGGGAGTTTAATAAAGAAACGCATATGGCGTTTGTTGACTTTTAAAAAGCCTTCGACTGGGTAAACCGATGCAAAATGTGGCAAATATTGGAAGAACGAGGATACCCACAACAATTAGTAAAATTGATACAATGCTTCTACTTCCAAACAAAAATAAATGTGAGGAACAATGGTAAAATTTCTAAAAAAAATTATTACTAATCAGGGTGTAAGACAACGGTGTACTTTATCACTTACACTTTTTAGTATTTATATTGATGACCTAGTGTGCAAAGGAAGCAGCTAGTGAATGTAGGTTTTAAAATTTCAAATAAAAGCTTTTTAAGTATTTTATTGTTTACTGACGACTTATTATACAAAATAGCGAGTCTGCCCTGCAAAAATCTATTTTTAAACTTCGTGAACTTTGTAAGCAATATAAGGTATGAAAATTTCTTTTATAAAATCAAAGGTAATGGCATTCATTGGGAAAGAGCCAATTAAAACAAAAATAGTTATAAATAATCGTTGCGTTGAACAGGTAAGCCATTTTAACTACTTGGGAACTGATGTTAGTTATGACAAGGAATATGATGTCTACAATAAAATATGCAAATTTCAAAGAGTGTGTGGAACAATACATAGAACATTTAGAAACAAAATACGTAAAGAAACAAAATTAAAGTTCTACAAAGTTATGGCTGTACCTATACTGACATACGGAAGTGAGACCTGGACGTTAACTAAAAAGCAACAGATTAAAATACAGGCTTCAGAAATAAAATTCTTGAGAAGTGTGAAAGGATGCACCAAGAGGGACTTAATAGGAAATGAAAATATAAGAGAAGAGCTGGACATTGTTGGTATGAATGATAGGTTAAAAGATCTCAAACAAAAATGGAAGGAACATGTTGAAAGAATGCCAGATAATAGACTTACAAAACAAATATTATAGTATCATCCTAAAGTTGGAGATCGTTGGGCAGACCCAGGAAACGACGGCTGGAGGACTTCGAAGGCGGACAGGCACTTGATTGCCTATGCCATGAAGTGAAGAAGAAGAAGAAGAAGAAGAAGAAGATTATAGTTTGACATCAAATTTACGTTTTAAATCAAATTATTATTTTCTTTATAGAAAAGTTATAAATAATAGTTATAATAAAACCAGTCAAATCACATACCGTAAAATGTGTACTTTAGAGAGAATGTATTTTTGTATCTTTAGAATCATAGAATATATATGGAATTTTGTTTGAAGATTTATCGACTGTGAAATGTTTGCGCATTTTGAAAATTATCAATATTATCATTTGTCATCACTTTCATAGCGTAAGACAATATGCACTAAATGTATTTATATCACACAAATAACAACATATTTAAAACATTAGAACTGAGCATTGTATGCTAGCCTTCAAATTACATACTTTTCCCCTCACAGGAAAGAAAGAAGTGCAATCGACAAGACTTGAAAGAATGATAAAATGTTGAACAACAAATTGAGAACAGTTAATAATTGATAACCCGGAAATGGCTGATGCTACACCCATTATTTAGAGTATTTAGAATAAAGTGTGGTACAACTTTGCCTATAGCTTACGTTTATCAGTAATTCAAGATTACTCATAGAACATTCAAGATCTGCATTTTATGCCACATCTTTAATATACATGGATGTTAATTCTGTCCATCTTGCTGGAAATAACCTTCTCTCAATCCGATATCATCCAGCTGCTCCACAAATGTATAGAAGATACCCATATAAACTTCAGTGCCTACAGTCGTATCAAAGAAAATGGGACCACCGATCCTGGAAGCTGACACCATGCACCACACTTCAAACTTTTCATCATGCAGTGGGGTTTCGTGGACCACTTGGGGGTTTACAGCAGCCCAATATCTGGTGTTTTGTGGGTTTATGTGGCCTGACGGATGAAACCATGCCTCATCTGTAAACCACGTTATGGAGAGAATGTCTGGACGTGGAATAAGAGTACCCTGAAACCATCGACAGTAACTGATTCGTTTATCATAATCTGCTTCTTTCAGTTGTTACACCATATGCACTCTGTAAGGTTGCAGCTCTTAGACATGTTCCATATGAATACCTTGATTCCTGTCTCAATCGACGCAACGATTTGTTTGGAGAATTCAATAGCCTTCTGCGAACATCTGTAGCAGTCTCTGCATTCAATGACGGTCTATGTTTTGCACTCTCACTAATGAGTATACCAGTTGTCTCCAGCTTTCTTATGAGCGATAAAATTGTTGTCTTTGTCGGAACATCGTGTACATTAAATTCTCTTCGAAATTCCCGTTGTGTTGTTACCAAGGAATTTGTCTTCCAATATGTTTTCAAAATGTAAACACGCTCTCGTAGTAAGCACCGTATGTTGTTATCACTGCATATATGACTGTCAACTGTCAACAATTGACAGTATAGTAAATTCTCCCAGAGACACTGAGACCATTAAAACAAATTTTTACATTCTACGACCTTCAAAGGAAAAATATGGCCTTTTGAAATGGTTCAGTTTTATATTGTTACATGCTGGTTTTTGGGGGGTTGATAGGAACTGCGAGAGGTGCAAAGGTACAGGATTTGGAACCCGGTGCCGAGATCATGTGCTACCTGACAAAACTACCAGGTGTTGTAGGGGTTTAACAGGTAAGGAGCTTTGACATTTAACCGCATGTAACTGGGAACGTAGCTGTGGATGAGGTAGAGCAGAACAAACCATCTAATTCAAAAAGGTACTGAGTAACTGTATTTCAGAGATGCCTAACATTTCTACAGGGCACTCCCTGGTTCTGGATGAGATCAGAGGCGCTTTGATAACATCTAAGTACATAATAACATAGTGCAACTATACCTTTAGAGATGCGTTGTTTGTATGGCTGAACCTGGTGGGACTGGCAAGAGATGTACGGCCTGGTGCTCCCTGGTGATCTTACTCGTAGCAGCACTTTAAAATAAGCTCTTGTTAATCTTCACAGAGACCTTCAGCAAGTCCCCTCTGAAATCCATCTGTCAAGTCCCCCGCGGGTGCTAACTCAACCAAGCTTAGATAGGGGTCCTACCCGAAAGCCGACTCAGCGATTCCCACGATAACTTCTAATTTCCTCCCAACTATTGCACCATATTGTGCAATCATTGTTTACATCATTGAGGACATGTTTAGACCTGTTACTGACCAACTAAGCATTATTTCCCTTGATCAGCAGGATGTGTAATTTATTGTTTACAAAATGGAGAACAAGTTGAGGCCTGTTACTGGCCACCTAAGCATTATTTCCCTTGATCAGCAGGATGTGTGATTTATTGTTTACAAAATGGAGAACAAGTTGAGGCCTGTTACTGGCCACCTAAGCATTATTTCCCTTGATCAGCAGGATGTGTGATTTATTGTTTACAAAATGGAGAACAAGTTGAGACCTGTTACTGGCCACCTAAGCATTATTTCCCTTGATCAGCAGGATGTGTGATTTATTGTTTACAAAATGGAGAACAAGTTGAGGCCTGTTACTGGCCACCTAAGCATTATTTTCATTGATCAGCAGGATGTGTGATTCATTGTTTACAAAATGGAGAACAAGTTGAGGCCTGTTACTGGCCACCTAAGCATTATTTCCCTTGATCAGCAGGATGCGTGATTTATTGTTTACAAAATGGAGAAGATGTTGAGGCCTGTTATGGCCACCAAAGCATTATTTCCCTTGATCAGAAGGATGTGTGATTTATTGTTTACAAAATGGAGAACAAGTTGAGGCCTGTTACTGGCCACCTCTGCATTATTTCCCTTGACCAGCAGGATGTATGATTCATTGTTTACAAAATGGAGAACAAGTAGAGGCCTGTTACTGGCCACCTCTGCATTATTTCCCTTGACCAGCAGGATGTGTGATTCATTGTTTACAAAATGGAGAACAAGTTGAGGCCTGTTACTGCCCACCTCTGCATTATTTCCCTTTACCAGCAGGATGTATGATTCACCAGTCCAAAGTATAGGCCTTGAAAGTCATCAGAATTTACGCTTAATCATAAACAGCTTTGCCCAAACTCAAGACATCGGAAATAAATGTACAAAATAATGATTATAGTAATTTCCCGATCTTGCTCAGCCTATACACGCAACAATATAGATCGCGCTGTATTATTTGTGGTGCATACTAAATACCTATGTACCTGTAATCTCTGCGTTTTGTAGGGTTGGCTAGATACTTGTCTAACTTGAGGGTGCTTTGTCAGCCCACTACTATTGAATTAGCTCAGTACTATATCCGCAGCACTAATTATTTCGCTCAGTCACTAACGTAAATATGTTAAAAACTTGGATAGGTATGTCGGCTACAAGTTACAAAGCACTACTCTATTCGAGATGCAAGTATTTAATCAATTCCATTGGTCTGCACGTCTCGGAAGCAAGGCCAGGATGAAGCCTTTGAGATGGACTTCAGTCAGCTTCCTCCATAATTTCACAACGGTTTAAACGTGCGCAAATGAAGGGTGTGGAAAACGTGGGGGGAAGAGGCGGAGAGAATGGGAATTAATTCTCGTCAAAATCCACTTTTAGCATTCGCGGCTTATTGGGCACGTTTTAGGCAACCGGTCTGGTAGTTTGCAACTGCGTGTAATTGCTCAATCATCCCGATCCAATAATCCCCGCACCCCTGTCTTTCTGATCTTTGCCAATAGATGCCCACACTCTGATTCTCGATTTGCTGCGGTCACTGTAGAATCTGCTCTCCCCCCTCCCGACTCTCCCCTGTTCATCCTCTGTCGCCTCTATGATTATACACGTACAACGGTAAATTTGCATCTCCAATTTCTTTACCGTCTATTGTTTCTGGTGTTGTGTTTGCTTTGAGTTCCATCAGTTAAACTTCAAGCTTTTGTTTTTATTGTTATCTTGTTGTTTTGTTCTCTACCTTTACACTTATATTCCAAACCTGAACTTCTTTGTTTTTTTTTTTTTTTTTCAACTTTGATATTCCGCATTTTCCACTTGCTACATTCCCTAAGAAAATATTACCAATCAAACACGGATTATGCCTATCCTAGAAGTTTTAAAGTCAGGAACTGTATTGAAGGGGAGTAATTACTAAACTCTGAATATGAAACTGTAAAAGTAGTTTTGATTTATACTTAAAAGGGGTTTGAAAAATTTATAAAAGAAAAACAAACAAAATTGTGTAAAAATATACGTAATTTTGTGATTGGCAGTGATATATGGGTAGCGATAGTAACCAAATAAATAAGTGAATAATCTTGGTGTAGAAACCAAAAGAAAATTCGCCTCTCATTCTGGATCAACGAAGAAATCGGACGCTTTTTAAATTGCTCCAAAATATGTAAGTCTTAATTCAATTTATAGTATTATTTGATTCCGATCATAGTATAAAGTTTTGTGATAAGAATTGTAATGGAACTGGTGTTAAAAGAAATAAAAGAGTTTTCATTGCTCGTAAGTAAGAATACCAGGGTCAAAACTTTTTTTGACAACGTACCTTTACTCATCCTCATAATTTTGATGGTACTTCTCAAAATAGTCTCCCCTGAATGCGATGCACTTGTCCAGGGTTTCTGCCAGTCTTCTAAGACATGCTGGAAACAAATTTTTGAGAGATCCTTCAAAATCGCTTCCGCAGCCTTCACCACTGCTTCTGATGATGGATAATGCCTCCCACGAAGGCTTTCTTCAACTTAGGGTGGGGCTAACTCCGGACTATAGGGAGGGTGGAGATGCCCTCCACGGTGCTTTTTGCAAGATATTCAACAACATTGGCAATATGCGGCCGCGCATTATCGTGATGAAGTATCCGGCCTGCTTCACGGAAATGTGGTCTTTTGCGCCTGATATGGACTTGCAATGTTTTCAGGACATACCTGTAGTATTGTCCAGATACTGATGTGTGTGCAGGTACAACATGCTGATAAACCATTCCATGAATATCAAAGAATGAGATGACCATAACTTTCCCAGCAGAAGCAACCACTATTGCTTTTCTGGGGGTTGGTGATGAAGGAGATTTCCACACTGAGCTTCGCTGTTTGCTCTCAGGATCAAAATGATGTAGCCAAGTTTAATCAGCAGTGTTTACGTTTGAAAGAAACTCCGGATCTTCCTCTAACATCAACTTTAACTGAATGCAGACTTGCATGCTAATGTCCTTTTGTTCGGGAATCAACAGTCCTGGGATCCATCGCGCACAAATACGTCTCATGTGTAATGTTTCTGTGACCAGCGTGTGGGTGGCACCCAATGAAATGTTCAGTATTTCAGAAAGCGATCTTAAGGTAATTCGTCGATCTTCTCTCACAATGGCAGCAGCAGTGTTGATGTTTTCTTCCGTAAGAGCCGTAACTAGAGTGGCGGGTCCACCTTCTTTTGAAATTGATTGTCTCCCTTCTTCAAACATTTTAAACTACCTTCGAGCTGTGCTGTATGGAAGAACAGACTCTCCATAGGCCTCCTGTAACATTGTATAGGCCTCAACTGAAGATTTGTTGAGAAGAAAGCAGAATTACAAAGCCGGATATTGTTCCTCGCGTGTTACCTCCATTGTAGCGATAGGTGATACTGAACATGTCTAAACTTGCCTGGTTCTCACAGACGGGAACCAGGAGTACCAACAATGAAACTACTACGGCGTGTTTGTTTCACGTTAAGCTAAGAGAATATAATAAGATTGATTTTTAGCGCGAAAAATTATGACCGTAAAAAATTATGATCATTCTTTATTGAACAGCCCTCGTACGTTGCCGCAACTGTGGGGCATCGAAACCCAGAACAACGGAGGAATCCTGCTACATATGTCGCCACAAGGTGGGGATCATAGTATCTTTAACATCGCACCATCCCCCCAGCTCCAAAAGCTTCTGTTTCAACATGATTCTCACTACTGCTATACAACTATGAATTCAGAAGAAATAATCACGAGAGCTCAAGGATGACTGGCTGTATCATAAAACTTTATGAGTTACAATCAACTCCATATCATGAATCTTAATATTTACTCTACAAATTATTCATACAGTCGCTTGTTTCTCAGATCGTCTACTTAGCGCGGTGATAGCGTTGCAGCTTCCAAGGCGGGAGATCCAACGGGAGACATGGGGATTTTTTCCCTGTGGGAGTCCACGTTGGGGGGGCCAACTGAGGAGCTATTTGATGGGAAAGTAGTGGGCCCTGTTTGCAAAGAATGCATATACCGGCCGAGAGGGTTTCTCCCTGGCGCTGACAATGGTCCACTCTACGCAACGACCAGGCGCTAATTCTTGGCCCAGAGAAATAAATACTTTTTAACGGCACTACCATTTGCCAGTATCATATATAGTACTGCCGGTGTGTCGGAATTTCATCCTGCAACAGTTCTTTTAAATTTTAGTAAATCTATTGATATGGGTCTACCAATTTTATGTACACTCAAAAATCGTCGCTCTGGGTCGGGTTTTAAACCCACAATTTTGGCATTATAAGGTCATTTTCCAAATAACTCAGGCAACTAAAACATTTGACGAACGGGCATTGGATCGCAGGTATGAATAGCTCAACTTGTTTCTCTTCGTAACAAATCGAAGTGACTAAATTTCAGATTTATAAGCCCATCTAAGCCAGTTTCAGTCACCTAAACGAATATCTAAAGTTATCAACACAGACACCTCATATTTTTTTCAGGATGGGACCAGATAGGAACTTCTGGACACATTTGAATGTGTGACAGAGATGGCCGCACTCTATAGTGCATAGAAGTCTCGCGGCAACTAGGAGAGTAAGGACTGTTTCTGATACTTAAAATGGCGACGTTTTCTTTGCAGAACAGAGAGTGCTCATGCGTTTTCTCCATTTTCGTGGTGTGACATCTATTGAATTTCATCGCCAGTTGAGTGAGGCATGTGGTGATGGTACCATGGATGTGTCTAATGTGCTTTCCTGGGTGCGACAGTTCAATGAAGGCAGAACATCGTGTGGCAACAAACCAAGGTAGTCACGGCGTCGCACCTGCTGGTCTGACGACATGATCCAGCGAGTGGAGAACGTTGTTTTGAAGGATCACCCATTGAGTATTTTCAGATGTTCAGGATTGTGTGCACAGATCTCTCTCGTATGGGAGGGGATCCGTCCCCTTCAGCTGCCGTGGTGCGGGCACTACGGATCCTAGCACTCGTCGAACCTCTGACGTTACTAGAGGAACCACTGGTCGAACATTAGAGCCCCACCTGAATGGGAGTTGTTCGGATTGGGTTGGACTCGAGGGGGCAGTGGTGACCGATACTCGTGGGAGATCGGGTACGTCTCCGGATGGGGTTGAGGAAAGCCATATATTTCCGCGTACTAGCCTGCATAGCTAGTAGAAGGTGTGCTAGATCACCAGGCGGCCCTACAAAGTTTTTTTTGTGGTAATTTTACGTCCTCCAGCGTTAAGTCATATCGGACGATGAATGAGATGGGTGAAATGATGCTCAAATGTATCCAGGGTCCATGGAGCTTAGAGCTACCCGACATTCGTCTATAAGGATAAGGGAAAATCCCGGAATAAGCCTTTTCCAGGTAGCTCACCCTGACCGAGATTCGAACTCGAGACCTCTTGAACGTGAGGCAGACATGCTAGCTACCATCTACGCTGCCGAGGCGGGCCCTTCCAAGGTTAATCGGTAGCCTTCCCCTTTGGGGTTGGCGCCCGTATGTGGCGTATCCACTTCCATCCCGTCTTGAGTCCATAGGACCAGATGGGGGGGAGTTTGTTAGTCTCTAGATCTTGCCCTATGGAAAGCCCCACAGAGGTGCCAGCCACCCTTCTGCAACAGTAACACCCTGGTCATTAGAGGGGAGGGGTCAGTCTTCACTCTGTGTGGATTGGCCTGGTATATACCCTAGAGTTTATATACGTACAAAGATCCCACGGAAATGTCAATTTTGGTTTGTCGTCCTACTATGTTCTGCCTTCATTGAACTCTCGCACCCAGAAACGCACATTAGACACAGCCATGGTACCATCACCACATGCCTTACTCAACTGGCGATTAATTTCAATAGGTGTTACACCACGGAAATGGAGAAAACGAATGTTTAAACGCTGTTCTTGCAATGAAAATGTCGCCATTTTAAATAGCAAAAAACAGTCCTAACTCTCGTCGCTGCCACTAGGGTTCTATGCATTGTACAGTGCTGCCATCTGTCACACATTCAAAAGAGTCCACGAGTATTTACAAAAAACAAAAGTTTCTATCTAGTCACAGTCCTGAGAAAAGGAGGTTTTATAACGAACGCACATCGTAGTAATATAGAATACAGTTTCCTTAAGTTAAACATTGGATTTTTAGTGTCTAAAATGTATCTCCCCTTCGTTTAATCACAGTAACTTTAAAAAAGAAATTAGTTGATGAGCATTAAAGACAAGTAATGAACAAAAGGAAAAACCTTGTCAAATTGCTACACCCAAAACATTTTATCTCTTAAATTATGAATTAATAGGTGTTAGTAAGGTTGAATAAAGACATCCCCAAGCTTTTGAATACATCACAGCAAACCTCAACACCTCGAAAGCCAATACGATGCAAAGCACAACGTCCCCTTCAGAACTTACATATAAAATAAATGTTAAACAAACACGAGAAAGAGATAAAGCAGGAGAGAAGGCATTGAGAAATCTTGTAAATATTTTGTGACTTTGTGGGCTCGTAGAATTAAAAGTTCAATTTGCAGAAATGTTAAATGATCTGTATTTCCGTAAAAATATAGTTGCAGATTACAGCAGAATTACGTTACTTGCACAATTACAATGTACCAAGGTCGATGACCACCACAAACAGCGTTCTGATTACATCTGTTTACAACATCAACTCTTTTGTTACAACTCCTATTTACTCCTGATGTTTAATACCTGTTAAATACCTCATTGATAATTCGAGACTATTCTGTAACAATCAACAAATCGAATGTTCTATCACCAGACGAAACCCGAACCTCCCAGCAGCGAAACTTTATCTGTGACGGCCTGCTTTTTATCTCCGACAGTCTCGTCTGCAGGCTCTTTGTGTATACAAGCCGCGCTTATCTCACTGCACCGAACCTTTTGTGCGCATCGCCGCGACAATATGCATACCAGCAATTAATGAAACGGAAGAGTTTTGAAAGCACGAAACGATGTAAAATACACCATTGAAGGTATTTCTACCGTACTGCAGTCATCGATCAATATCAACGAGTGTCAAAAACATTTAGAGAGAGAAAATATTTTGTTTGTCTTCTTTGTTGAATGACAAAAACTAATAGGGCAAATGTTTATGCCATAATCATAGAAACTGTTTGCATGAATATGTGAAAATAACTAAAAACTAAAGAAAAATGATAAATGTTTCGTAATGCTAAGAAAAAAAAACTTATTTAGTTTACTTAATACGAAGTTATATGTATAATACAGTTATAAAGCATTATAAAATATAGTGGACTTCACCAGCTGTTCACAGAAATTTGAAGATATATATCTACACATTTAATATTTCATAGTGATTCTCAAAAATACTTTAATTAAAATGTTTTCTGTTGTTGAATTTTTTATTTCAATTGCTCAGCGCAGTTGGTACTATATACAGGGATAGAGAATATTCATATTAGAGTCCTCAAGCAAACTGGTCTGATTAGTGTGAGTATAAGTTGAACAACTTCTTCATTACAGAATAAATAAACATTATAGAAATAAAATGTACTATAGCAAGCGTGCCTTCAGTCTTGGTGCAGCATCAAGGCGACATTCCATTTGGAAGAATAAAGCACCTGATACATAAGGAAGGTGAGCAAAGAATCTGCTTGTCGTTGTAGAGATGTACTCATTAATGCTATGTCCAGTTCTCTATGCAGCTGTACCACGGGGCGTTCACAGACAATCGTAATATCCTGTTTAAATGTTTAAGCTATTCTGTAAGATTTAGTTAGGATTTAGATTTTCTGATGAATGTTTTCGTCTAGCGTCGTTTAAATTGTTGTATGACTCAGTGAGAAATTTGGAATTTATCGACGTTTCGTTACTGACTTCAGGTGTTGCGTTAACCCCTCCCCCCTTTCTCTCTAATCTCTATTACTTACAGGAGGAATTTTCTCAAAAGGGGATTCAAATTTTGAATTCGGGAAAAACAAAAATGTGTACTGTCCTGTTAAATCTTCATATTGAATTTTTTTAATGGAGGGCAATACTTACTTGTGTCGTAGAAAATCATTAAAAGGAGACCGAGAGAGAGAGAGTAAAATAAATAATCATAAATATCATAAAAATAAAATTAATGTTCTAAAGTAGTGACGTATATTTTATTACTTATTGACCAAAATTTGGATGAAGTAGGTCAATCTTTTGTACAGCTTCAAAAATTAACAACAAAAGATGTTAGAAAGAGAAGAAGTAAAGGAAAAAATAATAAAGTGAAAGATATCTAGATTGATAGAGTCGACATGAAAAATTCAATGCCACGGCCGGGATTTGTCTACTGGTTTCCGCCCAGTCGCTCTTACCCATTGACCTACCTTGGCTAATTTGCTGTCATGACATTAAATTCTCCACTTGACTGGTATGTTTCCCCGGTAAACCGCTAGAGGCTCTTGCATCCGAGCTACACCATTTGTGACGGCTTACTATTGTAAGTACTTGAGTCCCAGGCTTCATCATTTAACTCTTATTATTTTATTTAATTGATGGAAATTATTCATTTCTTCATATGGCCGGGATTTGAACCACGAATCTCCTGGTTTTCGTCGAGTCGCTCTTACCCATTGAGCTACCATGGCCAATTTGCCGTTATGACATTAAATTCCCCAATTGGCTCATATATTTCCCCAGTAAACCACTAGAGGTTCTTGCATCCGAGATACACCGTTTGTGGCGACTTACTATTGTAAGTACTTGAGTCCCAGGCTTCATCATTTAACTCTTATTATTCAAGTTAATTGATGGAAATTATTCATTTCTTCACAGTAGCTGTATGTAGGCTGTCGCCACAAACGGCGTATCTAGGATGCAAGAGCCCCTAGTGGTTTACCGGGGAAATATATGAGTCAATTGTAGAATTTAATGTCCTGAAGGCAGGTTAGCCATATTAGCTCAATTGGTAAGAGCGGCTGGACGGAAACCAGTAGATCCGTGGTTCAAATCTGGGCCATAGCATTGAGTTTTTGATGTCGACTCTATCAATCCAATACCTTAGCATGCTTTTTTCTTAGCACAAAACATTCGGGTACATTCCTAGTTGGGGGGAGAGGGTATTTAATTTTAAAACACCTTTGTTTTTTCTCTTAATACAGTTATGTTTCCTTAGAGTTTCCTGCCTTTTATCTATAAGACTTATGAATTGTTTTAGTCAGCAGTAACATAATAATTGACTTCAATTAACCAAAAATTGTAAACAAAAAAGAATCGTCCATTACAATAAATTTTCTTCTGCAAGCAATGAAAGTCTTCCAAAGTGTACATCTGAACAGTGTGGCAGTACTTTCTCACCGCCTCGCGCAGCTCGTACCTGGACTCGACGTCGGGACTCCTTCGGTCTCCGCTGTCGCTGGTCTGCGGTCTACTTTGCCCTTGCCACCGGCTGATGTGAACTTTATCTCCTGCATGGACTTTGGTTTCTCAGGGTGTAGGGTCGAGACAACAACAAACATCCCATATTTTCTGAACTTTCATATAATCGTTTATTATCACTTATGTGGATCCAGGCGTCTTCAAATACTTGCACTCTTACCGGCGGTGACAGCCTACAATACAACTGCTATATTTGAACTTATCTATACGCGGCGCATGGTGAAAGAACTAAATTAGCCGGTGGACACACCAGATGAAATGAACAGATTTTACTTGACTGAAATGGAATGGAAGTGTGGAAACACGACGTCATGAGGGAAAACTAGCAGTGTATTGACCTGACTTAGCTGTACCTCTCAACAGCTCACATACCAGGTATTGTGCCCCATTTTCGCTCTTTCTGGGCTCTCACCCGAGTGCAAGATTTGTATCGCATACCTGTATTTGCCCAGGTTCACCATACAAAATTTTACATACGAGGGCTGTTCAATAAAGGATGATCACATTTTTTGTTTGACAACGTACCTTTGCTTATCCTCACAATTTTGATGGTCCTTCTCAAAATAGTCTCCCCTGAATGCACTTGTACCAGCATTTCTGCCAGTCTTCAAAGACATGCTGGAAACCATTTTATGAGAGATCCTTCAAAATCGACCCCGCAGCCTTCACCACTGCATCTGGTGATAGATAATGCCTCTCACGAAGACGTTTCTTCAGGTTAGAGAATAGAAAAAAAGTAACATGGGGCTAAATCTGGACTATAGGGAGGGTGAGTGATGCACTTCACGTTGATTTTTCCAAGATATTCAGCAACAACATTGGCAATATGCGGCCGCACATTATCGTGGTGCAGCATCCAGCCTGCTTCATGGAAATGTGGTCTTTTGCACCTGATATGGACTTGCAATGTTTCCAGGACATCACTGTAGTATTTTCCAGTTACTGATGTGTGTGCAGGTACAACATGCTGATAAACCATTCCATGAATATCAAAGAATGAGATGACTATAACTTTCCCAGCAGAAGCAACCACCTTTGCTTTCTAGGGGGTTGGTGATGAAGGATATTTCCACACTGAGCTTTTCTGTTTGTTCTCAGGATCAAATTGATGTAGCCAAGTTTCATCAGCAGTGATTACGTTTGAAATAAACTCTAGATGTTCCTCTAATATCAACTTTAACTGCCTGCTATTTCCATTGCAGCGGTAGGCGATACTGAACATAAAACCTACACACGGCTAGTGTGAAAGAACAATTAATTTCCATTAATTGTACCTAATAGTGGTCCGAACTATAAAGCCTGAGCCTTAAAGTACTTACAACATAGTAAGTCGCCATTAAAGTAGTTGTCTCATGTGTTTATGAGAACTCCTAGTGATTTACCGGGAGAAACACGAGTCAGTTGGAGAATTTAATGTCATGTTGGTACGTTGGCCATAGTAACTCAAAGGGTTAGAGCGGCTGGACGGAAACCAGAAGATCCGTGGTTCAAATCCCAGCTATGGCATTGAATTTTTCATCCTGGCTCTACTCTTTCATGATACTGAGCATGTCTGAACTTGCCTGATTCTCACAGGCGGGAACCAGGAGTATCAACAATGAAACTACTAAGGCGTGTTTGTTTCACATTAAACTCACAGAATATAATAAGATTAAATTTTAGTGCGAAAAATTGTGATACTAAAAAAATTATGATCTTTGTTTATTCAACAGCCCTCGTTCCTTTTACAGTTCTTAAATACACATTCAATTATTAAACATATTTTTTCTGAATAATTAATCTATAGTACCAAAGTTCCTGTTTCAACAGGTATCAATCTGATGCAGTTAGAAGTCTAAATGTCTAAGTGATTTGGATCTATATTGAATTAAATACAATCATAATTTAAGAACTGAAAGCCACGTTGCATTATGTGCTGAAATAATTCTTAACTATCCTAAATTAAAGCAATGGCTCTTTTGAGATGAAGTAAATACACGAAAACGCACTTCAGCCATGCCAACCTCGTTTTAACGATAATTCCTCACCCTTCTCTGTTATAATTGACGTCATTCGACATAAACGGGACGTAATTATTTCAGCAATTATTACCAAAACCATCGTATCGCATAATGAGTGGCAGAGAAAAGTGAATCGTGGCACGCAAACATTTTATTTTCATCAGATTTTAATAATCTGCTGTGAGGCTTGTTATCGCGTGGAGCAGGAAATACTCCCTCCCCCCCACACAGATCAGTAACAGGGGGCGCATAATTACACACGGCCAGCCCGTTGTTTTAAATTACCTCCATCATGAGATTGTGATTCACACCGAAATCCGACCGCACTGCCAACGGACGGACCAACCGAACTAACGCATTTTGCAGAGCGTGGATAATTATGGGTAATTATCTGCAGTAACTCACTGTTCATATTCTGACCACCCGCGCGTGCACGATTGCTGCTGATTTCAGCGACACGGAAATGTGGCCGCTAACCCCTTTCCAATTGCCAGGGGTCTCCAAAATCGGAAATGTCATCTGCAATTTCTGGCGTTTCTGCAGTTGACTGCAACAACGTTACAGCATCTATTAAAGTACTAAGATGTTCTTTGGTCTTTTGCGAGGCCTTCAATTAGATGTTGATCCGTAAAAGTCCCCAATGCCTTGTTGCATGTATAGGCTGAGCTAGATTTGGAAATTTCGGTAATCATTATTCTGTAACATGTATTGATTCTGACACTTTTGGGGGGGGGGGGGGGAACGGGAATAAAGGTATAGGAAAAAAAAACCAACAACAGGGTAGATTGGGTATTTGGGTAGGAAGAAGGATGGGGCATGGGAGGGATGTTGTTCTGCGGTGATTCTTTTTATTGGGGCCTGTGGTGCTAATTTATTTGGGACTGTTGAGGCGAATTTGGTGGCCGGTACCACCTAAGCAACCCGGCAGTTTGTGGGTAGATACTATCTGTGCGGAAAAACCCGCTTGTGGTGATCAGGTAGCAGCCATGATCCAGGGGACCCTGACTGCGACCTGTAAACTGTGGTGACTACTGAATTTTAATTTTGGCAAAGTGAGCAGCCGCCCGGGCCGCAGTTATCGGGGCTACAACCGATGCCTTCAAGGGCTCGGTTCCGTGGAGGGTTGCGGCGAGGCAGGTCTTGTGGCGGCGGCGACCAATAGGCGCGAGAGTCTCTGCGAGGCTGGGCGTGTGGAGGCGGTGCTGCGTTGTCTCGAGCGAGGGTTCTCCGGAGGTCATCAATGGACTGCGTGATGTAGCCCTGGTGTGTGCGGAGGGCTTCCTCAAGCTTCCTGCTTGGCGTTCGGGTGTCGTTGATATAGCCGACGATCTTCTCGAGCTTAGCCTTGCAGTAGCTTAAGGCCTCGGAGGTGGCGCTGGCGTCTTCCTGATTAGCGCTGCGCGGGGCTTGGGCGGCTTCTCTGACATCATCCAATGTCTGATGCAGGGCTTCCTCCCATGTAGCTACCCGCGCCGTCAGCTTCTCAATGGATGCCTGCAGGTCTACTAGTGTGGCGGTGAAGGTGTCCAGGAGTTCACGGTGTTCGGCGCTGGTCTGCGTCCCCTGGAGCTGAGTGGTTTGTGCGTATGTGCGGCGTTGTGGCTGCTGCGGGAAGTGGCGTGTGGTAGGAGTGTGAGGCTGGTGTTGTGGAGGCAGTGTGGTATGAAGGTGAGGCTGGTGTTGGCGGTTAGAGGTTCGGCGTAGTTGCTTGGGATTTAGGGGGCACGAAGCTTGTCCCGTGAAGTGGCCTGCGGTGTTGCAGGTGGCACAGTAGAGGGGACGGCGCGACAGATCATGTCCCTTGCAGTCTGCGGTGAGGCACGCTGCTCCACAGTAGTGGCAACGAGGCTCCTCACTGCAGGTGACGGTGGTGTGTCCGTATTGGCAGCAGCGGCGGCATGGAGTGGTGCGGGCCCCCAAGCTGGCTTCAATTGGGAGCACCTGCCCGAAGGCAGGGAGCCCGTCTCTCAGCGCAGCATTGTAGTCCGCTTCGGTGAAGAATTCCAGTCTCACAAGGGGTGAAGGTCCCTTGTGAGTGGTGATGCGGGATGCCTTCACCAGGGAAGGCCAGCGGAGTCGGGCGGTGCTGAGGATGAGTGCCTCAGGCAGTTGCCTGTGCACTCCCCGTGCCACTGCACTGAAGGTCGGCGGAGATGTCAAGCAGAGCGGCGGCGGTGTGGCTGCTTCTTCTTCTGCTGGCTGCTGCGGCGGGAGAGCAATTGTTGCGGCTGTGCTGGGCTCGGGCGAGCTCGGTGATGGCGGTGCAGGCTGCTCTCCCACAGGTTCCATGGGAGGAACTATGTCGGCGTTTTCTCCAGCTCTGTCAGGCGATGCTGCAGTCGGCGTTCGGTGCTTCTTTTTCTTCGCTCCCATGTTGTCAGTGTGACGGCTGAGCTCGGGATTCTGACACAAATATATGTCAAGCGTAAATTCTGCTGACTGGCAAAACATGTACTTTGGACTGTTGGCTTAAGGAAATAATTCACAGCTGACCTGAACTTGTTTTGCTGATCAAAAGAAATAATGTTTTAGTAGGTCAGTACAGGCTTAAACATTCTCTCAATGATGTAAACGGTATGGTGCAAAATTAATAGTTAGTGGGAATCGCTGAATTGACATTTTTGTAGGAACCCTATTTAAGCTTGGTAGAGTTAGCCCTCGGAGAGAAACGTCGCAGGGATGTCAGAGGAGACTTTATGTTGGTCTCTGTGAGAAGCGACAAAAGTTTATTTAACAGTGTTTCTACGAATACGATAGCCAGCTGGTCTTTCGACAGCCCAGCCATACAAACAACGCATCGCCAAAGGTAAAGTTATATGAAGTTATTATGTCATTAAATAGTACCAAAGCACCCCTGATCTGTTCCAGATTCAGGGCGTGCCCTGTATAAATGCTAGGCTTCCTTAAAATAGAGTTATTCAGTTTAGTTTGACTTAGAGGTTTTCTTTATTCTACCATCTCAATAGCTACACGCCCAGTTGTAGATTAGGTTTGTAAGTCTTTCAACCCCCCCCTTACAACCCTGGTATGCAACAGCCTGATAAAGAAAATACTCTGTGGTGGTGCTCTAACGTTCAGGTATTCATTTCCTATAGACGTAGAGGCAGGTACAGGAGATCCGAGGATGAATAAACTTTGTACACTTTTGATCCATTATAGCTGCCACCCTCAGGAAGAAGGGATGAAGTGGAGGCTACAGGGTGTAAAAAACCATAGAGGCCACAGAGGTCCACAGAAGTCTCTAACCTAACAGTTCCAGGCTCGAAGACTCATCACACTATATTCTGTCTTACGCTAGTTTAATCCTTCTGTAAACAAGGCGGAGTTGACTCAACTCGCCACGTGTTAGATGCTACACGCACTCACATAAGATTTGCAACACTAGCAGTATTAATTTATTAAATCAATGAGTTGGTTCATTTCTGCCGGAAATAATCATGAACAATTTACATCGTTCACTTTCTTCTCGGGCAGACAGCCAGGTGAAAAGATGATTAGATATCAACGTTTCTGGAGTGTGCGTCTCTCCCATCATCATGATATTTATAAAATGTTATACCACAATTGAAATACTGGATATAACACAACTATAAACAAAGACAAAACACAATCAAAATTCACATCACTGAACAAAAGACTGTTTTAAGTAAATTAAATGCCAGGTCAGGAGATGGCGTGAGTATAGAAAATTGTGTCAAAGAAACGTAACTACTTAACTTGATTATCAAGCTGTATTGATCTTTGCTTCTTAATTTGACGGATTTCCATTTTAAGGCCGGTTTCCAAGAGGAGCTGAACTGAAATCCAGCATCACGATTAAGCCTACTCCTTTCAGAGGAAATCGCCAAAGCCTCCTTAATTCTCCGCTCCCAGTAACTGTCGCATTTTGCCAAGATGGTCGCTCCCGAAAATTGTCTCTATGGTCGTTATCAAAACTTTTGTTCAGTAATGCGAATTTTGATAGTGTTTTGTCTTTGTTTATAGTTGTGTTATATCCAGTATTTCATTTGTGATTATAACATTTTATAAATATCCGGATGTTGGGAGAGATGCAAACGTCGATATCTAATCATCTTTTCACCAGGCTGGCTGCCCGAGAAGAAAATGAGCGTGTTCTACGCCAGGAAAGCTTCAGGTCTTATTTACATCGTGTTCGCAAGTAGTATTTTGTAGTGAAAATTTTGATTTGAACAAAACATTTGTTTTTCTGAAAACAATGTTTCTGTGCTTTGGGTCCTTATGGTTCTCAGCGTCTCATTTACATTTAAGTTCAGCATTTTTTTCAGATGCAACACGAAGAATACCAAGATACCTCTCCACGCTTTGGATGGAAAATATTTGAAAAAGTTTTATTTTCTCAAAAATGGCTCCATCAATTTTCATTAAGATACCACACGTTTAAGACATTCTCATAACAAATTGAATGAGCATCCCGAATTTTCTTGTAATAAGCCTCTGGAGTCTTCATTCTGAATAACTTTGCAAACTATAAGTGATAGGCAAAGTCTTGGTATTGTGCGATCCACATAAATCTGAACCATTTCAATAGGCCACAATTTCACTTTGAAAGCTCGTAGAATGTAGATATTTGTTTTAATGATCTCAGTGGCCTGGGAGAATAGGCCATGTTTGGAGTATAATGCGCGGTGTCAGCTTGCAGGATCGTTGGTCCCATTTTCTTTGATACGACTGTAGACACGGAAGTTCATATGGGTATCTTCAATACATTTGTGGAACAGCTGGATGATATCGAATTGACAGAAGGTTATTTCCAGCAAGATGGAGCAGCGTTCCATACATCTAATGACACCATGGAACTTGTAACCAGTGTCTTTGATAATCGAATAATTTCAAAAGATGAGCGGCCCCCCATATCCCCTAGACTAATCTCACCGGATTTTTTCTTGTGGGAGTATCTAAAAGGGAGTGCACAAGAATGGGCCGCGGACAATTGATGTTCTCAAGGAGTTCATTCGAACAGAAGTAAGTAACATTGACGAGGATACCCTCCGTAAAACTTCAGAGAATATGGTGAGATGTATAGATGCTGGTGGAGGACACTTCCAACATTTTCTCTGAGATGTAAATAGTGTAATGTAATCTTCCAATTGTGTATTATATTCTCCCAAAGTTGCACGTGTGTCCTATTATTCCTTCAAAAGTTATGGCATATTGAAATGGTTCGGACTTATATGGATCGCAGTGTAGATCTCATTAAAGAGTGACAAATACATTTTCTCGCTGCAACCAGTCATTTTGAGAAGTTAGCTGTTATTGGTTTGATTCTTTTAAAGCTTATGTTTTTTTTATTAAGAAATTGTTATTTATTTTCATTTTTATCTCTTCTTTAATGTTGCTTTCTCCCCTTTTGTTCATGCTAGGTGAACAGAATTTATAAACCACTACACAATGATCGACCTTTACCTATTGTATACTTCTTATACCTGCTACACAATGTAAAATGAAGATTTATCTTTGTATATTAAAGAGCAATATACTTTTGTAAAAGTAGTGAGCAGAGAAAGCCACGTGAGTGCTAAGCATATTATTAATTACAAACTTATTTTACTTTAAATTATAAATGTTAAATATAGAACCATTAGTTTTCTAACTGATATACACATAGATTTGCATCATTTTGAAGCATTTCGAAACCCTATATTCTGAAATTAATAATGCTGCTGACTGCATTCAGACATTTATTTACAGTCGACATGAGTTAGAATTCAAACTATTCTTATGCTAACAATGTGGACAGCTGCAATGCACCCCCTCTCTTTCCTTTTCGCACGTTTACCTATCATTCGACGCAGCCAACCCCTCTACTCAACTCCCCTGCGGCCAACTTCTATTTGACACGTCAGGACATCCTATTACTTGTAAAATATCCAAACCAGGAAGGGTAGGCAACCCGCTCTGTACACTGACAACATCGAAGGTCGCAGCACTACGACATGCATTTGTTTCAGGTCGGGGTGTGGGGAAGGGGGCGAAGTGCCTCGGAATACGAAACTAGAAGGGCCGGACAATGGATGGTCGCCCCAATACATGAACGACCTAAGTCAAGAAAGTTCAATCCCTGCGTCTCTTTGCCAAAATAAAGGACACACGAAGAAACGTTATTTTGATAATTTATGAACCATAATGGCTTTGCAATATAAAATGTGTTTTTGACAAATATGCATTCCGCTTTATTTATCCTAGACATTTTATGTACGCTCTCTGACAGACGCGATCAGGAATAACTAATGTGTGGTTCAGAATTTAGGTCAATTTATATGTTTCGAGAATTGTTGTTTCTCTTTCAGATTTGACTACATTCCACGTCTTCTTATTAAAAGAATTTAAGTTTACAGATATTCTTTCTAAAAAATAATAAAATGTTATATACTGGCATGCTGTTCTGTAAAAGAAAACGCTAAATTGCCAGGATTATATAGATACCACCAATAGCTGGAATTTCTTCCCCCAGAAGTTCCTTTATATACAAGTGAATCTGCCCGCCTCGGTGGCGTAGATGGTAGCATGTCTGCCTCACTTCGAGAGGTCCCGAGTTCGAATCTCGGTCAGGGTGAGTTACCTAGATAAGTATTTTCCGGGGTTTTCCTTTATCATTCAAGACGAATGTCGGGTAACTCTAAGCTCAATGGACCCTGGACTCATTTGAGCATCATTTCACCAAATTCATTCACCGTCCGATATAACTTAACGTTGAGGCGGACGTAAATGAAAAGAAAAAAGAAACAAGTGAATCTACTAACAAGGGCTGTTGATTGTAAGTATACTAAAATAGTATTAGTCTAGGTACAGTGTGATCCATATAAACCTGAACCATTTCACCAGGCCATAACTTTTGATCCAATAATAGGACGCACGTGCAACTTTGGGAGAATATAACACACAATTGGGAGATTACATTATACTATTTATATCTCAGAGAAAATGTTGGGAGTGTCCTACACCAGCATCTATACATGTTTGCACGCGTCTCACCATATTCTATGAAGATTTACCAGTATCCTCGCCAATGTTACTTGTTTCGGTTCGAATGGATTCCTTGAGAACATCAATTGTCCTATTCTTGTACCCCCACAATAAAAAATCCGGTGAGGTTAATTTAGGGGATCCGGGGGGCCACAGAACTTTTGAGATTATTCGATTATCAAAGAAACTGGTTACAAGTTCCATGGTGTCATTAGATGTATGGTACGTTGCTCCATCTTGCTGCAAATTACTCTCTCTCAACTCGATATCATCTCCGTAAAACTTCAGAGAATATGGTGAGACGTGTGTAAACATGTATAGATGCTGGTGGAGGACACTTCAAACATTTTCTCTGAGATGTAAATAGTGTAATGTTATCTCCCAATTGTGTGTTATATTCTCCCAAAGTTGCACGTGCGTCCTATTATTGGATCAAAAGTTATGGCCTATTGAAATGGTTCAGGTTCATATATACAGGGTGTCTCAAGTCACTATCCATTTCAATGAAGGATGACAGTGATTGAAAAATAAATATTATTGTGAAGTGTTACACATATTCTAGTGCCCTTCTACATTACCTCCATCTAGCTCAAAACACATACGCCATCTTTCAGTAGTGGAACGAAATGTAGACTATAACATGTCAACCATAATTTGACCTGCTGCTTCCCTGATACGATTCCGTAACTCAGTAAGACCATTCACTTTGCTAGTGTACACGATAGATTTGATGTACCGCTATGCAAAAAAGTCTAAAGGAATAAGGTCCGGTGAACGGGAAGCCCACAGCTGAGGTGAACCTCTGCCTATCCATCTCCCTGGAAATGTTCTGTTCAGGTTATCACGGACGATGCTTGCAAAATATGAGGCGCACCATCTTGCTGAAAAATAACTGTATCCAGTATGCCATCCTCTTGAAGCTGCGGTTAAAGGAACAGTTCTAACATGTTGAGGTAGATGTTACCTGTTATTGACCTTTCGGCAAAAAAAAATAATGGGCCATACAGTTTTGCGTTTGTCTATCCAACCAAACATTGACTTTCAGTGTATCACGTTCCCACTCCGATACGACATGTGGTTCTTCATATGTCCATATTCGACTGTTGTGTCTGTGCACTTTCCCACAAACATGGAAAGTGGCTTCAATCGAGGATAAAATGTTGTCCATTAAATTCTCATTCTCCACACATTCCAGGAGGTCATAACACATTGCCCGACGGCTGGCAAAATCCTCGTCCTCAAGATGGTGCAGAACCTGAAAGTGGTATGGACGTTTTCATAGAGTGAAACGTAGAATTTTCCATACTGTGTTGCGAGGGACGTTCAGTTCCCTCCTGAGGCGTCGAATTGATGCCTTCGGACTCCTATCACTGGCAATTTGAACCTGCTGTCCTGTTTCTGCCAAGACGTGTGGTCGTCCAGGACGTGTCTCGTCACACACACTGCCGGTACGCTTAAATTTGTTCACAAGTAGACGAATGTGTGCCCTTGATGGGGCTGGCTTGTGGAATTTACGGGTAAATTCCGCTCTGGCGTCTACATATGACAATCTGCGTACCCGTGCACAAACAATGGCAACCCGTTCCTCTGTGCTAAACATCTTGCACTAAGATACCAGTATCTGGAAAGAAAAGAAACAAAAATTGCGTTTGCATTGAAGTGGATAGTGACTTTAGAGACACCCTGTATATATAGGGCTGAAGGGGGCGAAATAAGCCCTGAAGCAGCCTTGGGTGAAATAGACCCAGAATCCCCCAAGTAGTAGTAGTAGTAGTAGTAGTAGTAGTAGTAGTAGTAGTAGTAGTAGTAGTAGTAGTAGTAGTAGTAGTAGTAGTGGTGGTAGTGGTAGTAGTGGTAGTAGTGGTATATATTTTCTTTTTGTAATTTACGTCCTCCAACGTTAAGTCATATCGGACGCTGAATGGAATGGGTGAAATTGTGCTCAAATTAGTCCAGGGTCCATAGAGCTTGGAGTTACCTGACATTCGTCCTCCAAGATTAGGAAAAACCCCTGAAAAACCTTATCCAGGTAACTCACCCTGACCGAGATTCAAACATGGTACCTTTTGAACCTGAGGCAGACACGCTACCACTACGCTACCGAGGCGGGCTTCAGGTTTATATGGATCGTTTGAAACCTCAGCGTTGGGATCAGTGGGGCAGCATCTAACCAACTAAACCACCCAGTTAGACAAGAACATTTTTGACATACAAGTATATCATACGAAAAGTATTACATCATGAAATGGTATAGGAATTTCTATGCATTAAGGACATTTAGTTGTCACTAGTACTTTCTATATCCTCTATGACCTTTACCGATAACTTCATTGCACCAAGCGATGAGTGGATCCATTTCTGAGGTGGTGATACTCAGGGAACATGGAATCAGTTATCACCGATGTAAGGTGATGAAGAGGATGGCGGTGAAATAAGATGAACACCGTTTTTCGTGAACTCCAAACCACGTCGGGCCTTATGGGTACTTCATTTGAGCTAGTCAGAGCAGAAGGTCCGGATGGGACGGACTTAAAATCGCTGGAAATTCAATCATGGGTCCTCGAGCGAAACCACTGAACTATCCCAGCGCCCTATTATTTCTTCAAACATATGTATCGATTAAACTGAAATGTAAAGTAATGCAAATATAACATATCAGGTACTTTGAAATTCACTTATTTTAGAAAGAATTAGAATTTCAAGAGCATCAAGAGAGTATTCCTCTGAAGAAAGGGGCTGTGGTCTAGTGGATGCAGACAACAAGTGTATGGCGCTGTTGGGAAAGACAGGATTTTCCTGACCACCAAGAACCTCTATCGAGACCTGATGGAGCCAGGTATTCATTAGCTTAATGTGGAAGCAAAACACCGTCGGGATTGGAATTGTATTTGGGTCAATGCAACCAACTGTAGCCTTCCGTCGTTCTCGAGAGAAACTGTTTATGAAATTTTTAATGAGACTGTTCCTACTGCAGAGAAGCTGTGGCGTTACGGGAGGGTGAATTCGAAGTTCTGTGACATATGTGCGGAAAAGGATACACTTGAGCATCGCTTGTACAACTGTCAGCGATCTGACTTGATTTGAGCCTCCTTCCGAGACGCATTACATGAACTTCGTCCAGAAGAATGCATACGTTCAGTTCCACAGTTGGTACAACTGGAGTTTCGCTTCAAAGACACGGAATTTCATAATTTTGCTGTGTGGTTGGTTGCTGGTACATTGGCTGCTGAAAGTACGGCGAGGAGACACTGTGCTAGCAAAGCACTTAAATATATTTTTAAAGGACCAGCGTTGGACCTATAGAGCCATACATTTATCACTTGGACCAAATGCAGATCTAATAACCATTTAACCAAATACGAGGTATGTTTTTTTAAGGCAGCACCGTTTTGCGATTCCGCCGCCGCAGCGCTACGTTCGGCGTTCCACGCATGCGCGCTGGTTACCTACATCTCTTGTCTACGCACTGACGTCATTACAGTCTGATTCTTCATTGTATACGTTAGTTACTGAGTGTTTAAGATGCCTCCGACATTCGTGAGTCCCGCCGATTGTGAAGTACGGGCTGTTATACGATTTCTTAGTGCTAAAGGCGTAAAACTGATCGATATTCATCGTGAGATCTGTGAAGTTTACGGACAAAACATTATGAGTGATGGAATGGTAAGGAAATGGGTGAGAGCATTTAAAGGTGGCCGCACAAATGTGCATGATGAAGAACGGAGTGAGCGTCCTTCGGTCGTTACTGAAGATTTGGTACAGAAAGTGGACGAAAAGGTGAGAGAAAACAGACGCTTTACAATTTCATCATTGTGCGACTGTTTTACTCAATATTCTCGCAGTGTTTTGTATCGCAATGTGACCGAGAACTTAAGTACCGGAAATTGTGTTCACGTTGGGTTCCGAAAACGTTGACGGATTTGCACAAAACCCAACGTTTAGGCAGTGCATTGACTTTCCTTGAGTGGTACCACAATGAAGGTGAAGATTTTTTAGACCAAATTGTTACTGGTGACGAAACATGGGTGGCCTACGTCACACCAGAATCGAAACAACAATCCATGGAATGGCGACATTCATCATCACCCACAAAAGTGAAGTTTATGCAAACAATTTATGCCCGGAAAATCATGTGCACAGTTTTTTGGGACAGTTTAAGTCCAGAGGCTCTACCCCCATTAGCTTTGAACGCGTAGGAACAAGACCCGGGCCTCCTTCTACCTGGGAGTATCCGAGCTGTCCCAAAAAGGGCGCCCGGCGTCCCCCGAGGGGCTTTCCATAGGGCAAGACCTAGAGACTAACAAGCCCCCCCATCTGGTCCTAGGGACACAAGACGGGATGGAAGTGGATACGCCACTTACGCGCGCCAACACACAAGGTGAAGACTACCGAAAACCTCGGTGGGGCCACCTGGTGATCTAGCACACCTTCTACTAGCTGAGCAGGCTAGTACCCGGAAACTTAATGGCTTCCCTCAACCCCGTCCGAAGACGTACCCAATCTCCCACGGGTATCGGGAACACACTGCCCCCTCGAGACCATCCCAATCCGAACAACTCCCGAAGGAGGGGCTCGGCTGTTCGGCCCGAGGTTCCTCTAGTAACGTCAGAGGTACCACGAGTGCTAAGGTTCCGCAGCGCCCGCACTTTGGCAGCTGAAAGGGACGGATCCCTTCCCTTACGGGGAGTTTTTTGGGACAGAAAAGGATTATTGCTAGTGGAGTTTCTGCCTCGTAATTAGACAATCAATGCAGCGTCTTATTGTGAGACATTGAACAATCTGCGCCGTGCAATCCAGAACAAAAGACGTGGCAAGTTGAGTAAGGGTATCGTTTTGCTGCATGACAATGCCCGTCCACATGTGGCTAATCGGACCAAAGATCTCATCAAATATTTTCAATGGGAAACTCTAGATCATTCTCCATACAGCCCTAATCTGGCGCCCAGCGACTACCATTTGTTCTTGCACTTGAAGAAACATCTAGGCGGTCAGCGTCTTCAAGACGATAACGAAGTCAAAACAGTTGTGATACAGTGGTTAACACGTCAGGCGGCAGAATTTTATGAGGAGGGTATTCAAAAACTGGTGCCGCGTTATGACAACTGCCTCAATATTCACGGAAATTATATAGAAAAGTAGGTTAAGGTACAGGCTTTCATGTCAAAATAAAATTATTGCGATATCTATGCACGTCTTTTTTTAATTGCAAAACGGTACTGACTTAAACAACATGCCTCGTAGAACCCTTCATATCGTCCGAGATTACAAGCCAATAAAATCAGAAACTCTCTAAACGCCTGTACCCCTGTCCGTCATTAAAAAAAAAAAGGTGCATAACTCAGCTTAGTTGAGTCAAACTCATTTGAGAATTTTTGTTAATTATTTAACCGTTCTGCAGATTCGACTTAAAGAAAAAGTGAGACGCAATTTATGGATCGGTCTGTAGATTCGGTTCCTCTATTCTCCTTGCACATTATTACGAGGTGATAATGAAACTATTTTTGTTCGATTAATATGAAATAGATAAAAATAAGATTTTACATAACTTATTTAATCAGTTTGTTTACCTCCTCCTGTGTAGAATTACCCTCCCCAGGACTTGCAGAAAAGGTTGGTGGGGAGACATCTTTACGTAGCTTGGAATGAGAAGGAGGACGATGACATTAGAGAAAGCGACATGGGTGAAAGGAAACGTGATGATGAAAGAACTACTTGAATGAAGATGAAGGAAACTGGAGGCCCCTGAGAGAACTCATAACTCCGTGCAACACAAACTCTACATGTGATCCCCTGGAATCGAACTTGGGCTGTGATGATGACAGGCGAGGGACCTAACAACTGCACTCGACACCCTTCTTCAGTTTATAGAAGCTGTATAAAAATAAATCATATTGGGTGAGAAAATGGAGTGAATTTAATGGTAGGTTTGTAAAAAAAGCTGCTTAAAGCCCGTTCTTAAAGAAATCATGCTACAGGATGAAACATGAAATAAATGGTAATTAGCAAAGGAATTTGAGGAGACGTTCCAACCCCACACACCCAGGCTTTGCCAGTTACAGCGAAAAAACGGGGGAGAAATTCGGAAGGCCAGCCTCAGTAGCGTAGATGGTAGCGTGTCTGCCTTACGTTCAATAGGTCCCGTGTTCGAATTTCGGTCAGGGGAGTTATCTGGATAAGGGGTTTTCCGGTGTTTTCCCTTATCCTGAAAGATGAATGTGGGGTAACTTTAAGCTCTATGAACCCCGGGCTCATTTGAGCATCATTTCATCCATTCCATTCATCGTCCGATATGACTTAATGTTGGAGGGCGTAAATTACGGAAAATGGAAGAAGGCAACACGGCAGTCACTGTGGTGGACTTTCCTGGCGGAATTCTTAGCTTGGACTTCCGGCTCAGAAACTTCCGCATACGCACGCACCCTACCCTTTCTCTCTCTCTCTCTCTCTCTCTCTCTCTCTCTCTCTCTCTCTCTCTCTCTCTCTCTCTCTCTCTCTCTCTCTCTCTCTCTCACACACACACACACACACACACAGGCATGCATACGCATGAGTGTGCAATTTGTATTTTGGAAGCCTGTTTATAGAGGTGGAGCCTTATCGTTGTGTTTCGAAAATAACGAAATTCCTCAAGATTTAATTTACTTTTAGCGGTAGCTTTTGTATTGTTTTAATTTTGGAAGTTTCCCTGGAAAAGCTGGCTGGTGGAACTAAGGCGTTTCAAAAGTTTTCTTTTTTATTTATTGTAAACATTTTAGTTGGTTGCTTCAGTCAAATTCAGGACGACTAAGAATACATTTTTTCTATTTAAGATTTAATAAAGCAGATTTCAGTTTATATATACTGAACGAAAAGGTGAACATACATCACACAGCAACCATTTATAATTGAATATAAACAGAACCTTTCAATCACTGTCTTAGATTCCATTACAGTTGTTTCGTTCTGCACATAGCAGTAAAAACTGAATTAAAAAGTAGGAGAACTGTTGTATTGAGTCCACTAATTTGCAGCCAGCTACATATATTTCATTACAATATTGCTTGTTCAATATTTATATTTCGTTTGGAAATATCCAAGTACAACCTCTATGAAATTTATTCTAAGTATATTAAATTCAGTGGCAAATACAACAAAATTTGAAACGTGTTAACAAATATTCTTGATATCCTACATATAAAGTGAATAAAATCTGTGGAATACTGACCATAATTTTTAAATGGATCAATGAACTTAAGTTCTGATTTTTTATTCAAATGGAAAGTAGGTTTTTGTTAATTATGTTAAATAGCATTTCTATATCCATACATTCTCAAATTTTCATTGTGGAAAAAATGCTTTGAACAGAAATTTATTTGGAAAGTAATTGTTCTTCCACACTAGCCGTGTATAGGACAAGCCACAGCTGGGATTTGAACCACATATCACAAGGTTTCCGTCTGGTGCTCTAACCATTAGACCCCATAGCAACATGCTAAACCGACATCAGACACGATAACAGCATATTCTGCATGTTTACGAACAGGCGAGGTTATACATCTCACAGATCGTCGACTGTTAGAGCGACTTTCAAATGTCAAAATGGCTGAAAGGTTTGTTATGCCGTGAATTGTGAGGTTAAGTTTCATTCATGAGTTAGTGTAGGCCTAGGTGATTTAGGGAATCAAACAACTTGTTTTATTGCCTTCAAAAGTTTGATATTTTCGCGAAATAGACTCTACAAATGCAACTCGTGGTTTTAAACTTCCCTAGATAAATTCAAAACTACTAGTTGATAAATAAATCACTAAGAGATCTCAATACATGACTCAATGCCGACTTAACAATGTCGTAAGTTCTTTAAATCTCAGGTTTCATAGATTAAGTCCCGGGCTTCACTGTTAGATCAATTAATATTTTCATTGTATCACGTCCCGAAAAAAAACATCATGTAAACAGCACGACAAATATCTTTTTTATATCAACTTCCAAAATCTCAAATATGATATCCTTTATTTCTTACATTTTAAATGCTTAATTACTATATTTTATTGCTCACGAGTTCACCCTGCATATATAAACTCTATTTATTTTGTTGTTATTTCATTTATACCCTGGCTTTAACTGCAATGGTCAAATCAGCGGCCGTTTTCCTTTGGAACATATCGATGGTGTTCACTCATAATCGTTGGGTTTTAGTCATTAGATCACGCACACATTCACACTCTAATTCATAGGTACTTCCAGATTCTGGAAAAGATGGGGAATTATCTTGGTTGGAGAAAATTTCCCACCTGCACTGCCGGGAATCAAACGCGGGACCCCTAGCATGGCAGGCAGGTGCTCTACCGACTGAGCTCCGGGGCCAGTCCTATTTATTTATTGTTGATACTGTTTAAAGTAATAAACTACAACGTCGACCACTATTAAATCTGACATATGCAGGTTACACACTGTAGGTTGGCAAGATTATTCTCATGTGCGAGTACTTGGTGCCCTATTTCTTTACATTTATTTCCATGGTTTCTAAAAGAAGAGCAGATCGAAAGGAGATCTCTACAGATACCCAGATTTAAAATAAAGCAGTGATCCTCGCCTAATTATTAAGCATTTACATTCCTTTTTCCCCAATTATAACTCGCTACTATCTGCAATGTTATAATTTCCATAGACAGTGGTGTAAATTCGTGTACAGTTGACTTAATGTCTCTTTGTGTTTTAAACACGGTGTTCATTTTTATATGTGTTTTAACCGCGCAAAATTTGACGTCATCAATCGCATCACTGATAGAGCGAGTTTACATACGATTCCCCTAGCGGCTTGCGATCATATTTGATGTGCTGACAGCAGCTTTGAGGCCTTCCTCTACCAGCAGGTAAATATACAATTTGAGAGGTGGGTCTGCCCAAGTAATATCAAGGTACGTAATTTCGCCTGGTGCGTAGATATAACTGTTCTTAAAAAAATATATATGCTGCAATGCAATGCACTGCAAAGCTAATTATGCAGCCATAAATACCATACCGTAAAGAACATACGAAATGATAAGTCAATGAACACTTATTTCACAATGAACAGCTGTTTTACTGTTATAGTGGACATATATGCATGTTATTAACCTGTCACATAAAATAGGAATATTTCAATTTGATCTCAATTCTTTTCTATCGCCCACAGTTTCCTCACTATTGTTGCGTGTATAGGCTGAGCAATATTTGGAAATTTCTGTAATCATTATTTTGAAACATTTATTTTCGATGCCTTGAGACTGGGCACAGCTGCGTGTAAAAATTTGTATGATTAAGCGTAAATTCTGCTGACTGGCAAAACATGTACTTTGGACTGGTGAATCATACATCCTGCTGGCTTAGGGAAATAATTCACAGGTGGCCTGTAACAGGCCTCAACTTGTTCTCCATGTTTTAAACAATGAATCACACATCCTGCTGATCAAGGGAAATAATGCTTAGTTGGTCAATAACAGGTTTAAACATGTGCTCAATGATGCAAATAATGATTGCACAATATGGTGAAAATTAACAGATAGCGTGGGAATCGCTGAGTTGACTTTTTGGTAGGACCCCTATTTAAGCTTGGTTCAGTTGGCCCCCGGGAGAGAGACTTCACAGAGATTTCAGAGGGGACTTGCTGATAGTCTCTGTAATAATCAACAAGAGTTTATTTCAAAGTGCTACCACGAGTAAGATAGCCAGCAGGGTGTACCAGATCGTACACCTTTTGACAGTCACACAAGGTTCTAGCCATACAAACAACACATCGTCAAAGGTAAAGTTGCATTATGTTATGTATTTAAATGTTACCAAAGCGCTCCTGATCTCCTCCAGATCCAGGGAGTGCCCTGTAGAAATACTAGGCATCGTTGAAAAATAGTTATTCAGTTCAGTTTGACTTAGATGTTTCTTTCGCTCTACCCTTTCAGTAGCTACACCCCCAGTTGCGGATTAGGTTTGTAAGTCTTTCACCCCCTTTACAATCCTGGTCCACAACACTATGTAAGTTCATTACAAACCAGAAAATTAGTAGAACATGTTCTAGGAATGAAAAAATTGAGTGTTACCTACAATATGTACAAAGCTTTTATCCAAGTCTAAACAAGAAAATAGCTCTAGTACAAAGTCTTATGTGACAATTTCCTTATATTTCCTTTCTGTCTTCCCCTTAAACACTGTGTGTATTGCGAGAAGGTATGCTTGAGGTCTTTCTGTCATAACATTATTTTTTGCTTCTAGATTGGGACCAGTCACTTTATAGCGTCCAGTGTCTCTCTTATTGCGAGTAACTGATCCTGTATCTTGGAAATGTTTGTTGCATCTATTGGTTTTAAAAGACATAAGGATACCAATATTAATATACATTTTAATTAAGCGTGAGAATGACAAAAATTATATCGTATACATATAAAACGTTAGACGTTTATGCTACAAACAAAGTACTTCAATTTGACGATACCTCGACACTTTTGACACTACATTCCGAGGGATTGCTCTGAATGCCGGATGGCGTTGCATAAACTCCTCTATGCAGCGGTTTAAATTATATTATATTAAATTATATTTATATGTCACGCCATGGGAAATAATTTTATAAAAAAGAAAAGCTCCCACCCTCCAGCCAAGAACCCAGGATACCTGCCACAGCATGGTTGAGGGGTCTTCCGAATGAATTACGGAGGGCTGTTCAATAAAGAATGATCATAATTTTTCTACGGTCATAATTTTTCGCACTAAAATTCAATCTTATTATATTCTATTAGCTTAATGTGAAACAAACACACCGTAGTAGTTTCATTGTTGGTACTCCTGGTTCCCGTCTGTGAGAACCAGGTAAGTTTAGACATGTTCAGTATCGCCTACCGCTGCAATGGAGGTAACAGGTGAGGAACGATATGCGCTTTGAAATTCTGCTTTCATCTCAACAAATCTTCAGTTGAGGCCTATACAATGTTACAGGAGGCCTATGGAGAGTCTGTTCTTCCGAACAGCACAGCCCGAAGGGAGACAAGAAGAAGAAGAAGGGTGCTTTAGTTACTGCTCTTACGGAAGAAAACATCAACACTGCTGCTGCCATTGTGAGAGAGGATCGACGAATTACCTTAAGACCACTTTCTAAAGTACTAAACTTTTCATTGGGTGCCACCCACACGTTGGAGACAGAAATATTACACATGAGACGTGTTTGTGCGCGATGGGTTCCAAGACTGTTGATTCCCGAACAAAAGGACATTCGCCAGCAGGTCTGCATGCAGTTAAAGTTGGTGTTAGAGGAAGATCCGGAGTTTCTTTCAAATGTAGTCACTACTGATGAAACTTGGCTGCATAATTTTGATCCTGAGAGCAAACAGCAAAGCTCAGTGTGGAAATCTCCTTCATCACCAACCCCTCAAAAATAAAAAATTGTTGCTTCTGCTGGAAAAGTTATGGTCATCTCATTCTTTGATATTCATGGAATGGTTTATCAGCATGTTGTACCTGCACACACATCAGTAACTGGACAATACTACAGGGATGTCCTGGGAACATTGCAAGTCCATATCAGGTGCAAAAGACCACATTTCCATGAAACAAGCTGGATGCTGCTCCACGATAGTACGCGGCCACATATTGCTAATGTTGTTGCTGAATATCTTGCAAAAATTAACGTGAAGTGCATCACTCACCCTCCCTATAGTCCGGATTTAGCCACATGTAACTTTTTTCTATTCCCTAACTTGAAGAAACGCCTTCGTGGGAGGCATTATCCATCATCAGAAGCAGTGGTGAAGGCTGCGGAGGCTGTTTTGTAGGATCTCTCAAAAATGGTTTCCAGCATGTCTTTGAAGACTGGCAGAAACGCTGGGACAAGTGCATCGCATTCAGGGGAGACTATTTTGAGAAGGATCATCAAAATTATGAGGATGAGTAAAGTTACGTTGTCAAAAAAGTATATGATTACAGCCCTCGTACATATGAATAGTTAATATTCATTTATGAGCTTATGCTTTTCGAGTAACAAGCAGTTTTCAGTTTTATACAGTTTTTTACTCTTTCCAATGTATGTTTTATGGATAGTTGAACATAACAAAGCGTATATTGCGTGACTAAAGTTAATCTCTAGGCTTGAAGTGGGTACAAAAATAAAGAAAATAAAGTTTTATGCAAATATATGGTGTAAGTTCAATAAAATGGCAATGTGCAGCGAAATTATGTTACTGTTATGCAAGAGCGTGTTGGACTTGATGATATGTATATTTCGTAAATGTATTTACATCTTACATTGACAGAGGATATGGGAGAAAGGATAGGTAATGAATAATGATGAATGACTTTCCTCAGAGTTTACTTAATTCTAGTTCACCATGCCAGCAAGAGGCTGGAATGTTGTCAATAGCTGTTGAGTGTGCGGTGACATTTAAATAGGCCCATAAATACTGACGGAGTGAATGAGGTCTGGAAAACAGCACACACCACGAAGCTGATTCTTCTTAACCTATCCACTTGTTAATGAATCGTACATTGAAACATGCGATATAAGGACCGAAACGAGACTGTAGTAGACAAACCATGGCACCGTAAAGTCTTACTTTTACCGGTAATTTATAGTTGTTTCATATAATCAAATGTATACGTGTTAATGTGAGCCTATTGCGAACCAGCAAAGCGACATTATCAAAACGGTATAATTACAATTTCTTGTAGCATTTGTTTGAGGTTGTTAAAGTTTGTTAAGGGGAATCTGTCTCAAACTAGAATGATTCTTTTATAAACATATGAGAGGGGATAAAGAGAGGTGCAGGTACTAGGCTACCGCTATAAACACCCATAAATCTTGTTCCATCAACCAGCAGCCTAAGACGGCGCCTTTAAGGTATTTTCGTTTTTCTCTTTGCCCCTCACGAGTGTTTACAACAGGATCGTTCTAGTTTGAGACAGATTTTACACTTTTTTTTTAATTTACGTCCTCCAACGTTGTCGTATCGGAGGATGAATGGAATGGCTGAAATGATGCTCAAATGAGCCCGGGGTCCATCGACCTTAGAATCATTCGACATTCGTCTCTCAGGATAAGGGAAAACCCCGGAAAAAACTTATCAAGGTAACTCACCCTGACCGAGGTTCGATATCGGGACCTCTTGAACTTGAGGCAGACATGCTACCGAGGTGGGCAGATGACGCTTTCCGAATTCCAGCTATGGACTTTCCCTCCGAAAGATAAGATGTATCTAATGTTAACAGTTACTGAAGTAGTAATGTAAGCTACTCAAATTTTACTTGTGACTCATATATTTCCCCGGTCTAATGGTCTAGTGGCCTACCGGTTAAATATATGAGTCAAACGTAGAATTGAATGTCGTGCCGGTTAGTTGGCCGTGGTAACTCAATGGGTTAGAGCGACTGGACGGAAACCAGGAGATCCGTGGTTCAAATCTCGGCCATGGCATTGAATTTTTCATGTTGACTCTATCTATCAAAGAACTTAGCCTATATACGGCCAGTGTGAAGAAATGATTAATTTCATATACTAACTAAAACATTTAATTTTTTTTTTTTATTTCTCAACATAATCTCCAGAAAGGCTAATACATAGAGAGTCATAGATAGTCATAGAGAAACTGGAATCAGCACCATTCAACAGTCAATTTCTTCACAAGCCTAAAGTTCTACGCAACCTAAAACACGTCTTCAGGAGTCATTCCAGCAGAAAATCCAGCTCTCGCTGGAGTCGTCTACCGCTGGATCAGCTCACGCAACGAGATCTTCTGTAATACTTAAAACAGTAATGTACCTACTTATGGGGGTCCCAATGGCGCTTTCCTCATTTCATTGTTATTCATTGCATCACGTTTGTAAATAATGTCCGTGATTAATGATCTGTAGAGCGCAGATGCGATGATCGATCAATAAATCAGTTAAAAATATTTCTTTCATTTGTATAAAGTTATTTAAATATGGTAATGTACGAGGCGTGTCCTAAAATAAGGTATCCTATGCGCTGGAGCCGTGAGGAACGCTATTACGCGAGATCCGGCAACACTGGCGTATAGCTTGGTTTAATCCCTTCAGATTCCCATCACAAAGAACCCGTTGCAACCATTAGTCTTGGCTGGGCAGCCGTTTGCGATGGACCTTCCTATTACTTCCGCCGCCAAGTGCGAGTTGCGTGCAGTGATCCGTTTTTTGAGTGTCAATGGCACTACAGCCACTGAAATTCATCGTCAGTTATCAGTCGCAGTGTATGGACGTCAAAAAACATGCGAAAGTGGGTCAGAGAGTTTAAAGACGGACATACAGGCGTCCATGACGAACGGCGTTCTGGTCGGCCTTCGGTTTTAGCCGAAACAATTGCAAAAGTGGAGCAAGAAATGCTTAAAGATCGGCGTGTGACAGTTCGCGAGCTGTGCGAACTTAACCCTGAAGTCAGTAAGACTACGACTGACCAGATTTTGACCGAACATTTGCATTATCGCAAGGTGTGTACGAGGTGGGTCCTCAAAATGCTCACCGAAGACCATAAACGGCAACGTATTGAAGCGGCCCACCGATTCCTGGAGTGATATGCAGAGCAGGGCGAGGAATTTTTGGATTCAATTCTCACTGGCGATGAAACCTGGGTGTCCTACACAACACCTGAAACTAAAGAACGTTCTCGTCAACGGTGGCATTATAATTCGCCGAAGCCGTGAATGTTCAAACAGACATTTTTGCTGGCAAAGTGATGGCCAGTGTGTTCTGGGACAGAAAAGGTGTATTGTTGGGCGAGTTTATACCTACCGGCACAACAATAAGCGCCACTAACTACTGTGAGACTTTAAAAAATTGCGACGTGCTATTCAAAATCCAAGGAGGGGAATGCTGACGAAGGGAGTGATTTTTCATCACGACAACGCTCGTCCCCATACTGCACATGCATTGGTATGGGGCATCCTCACCCATTCCTCCTACAGTGCAGACTTAGCACCTAGTGATTATCATCTGTTTCCTGAGTTGAAGTCATACCTGGGTGGAACACATTTCCAGACCGACGATGATTTGAAAAACGAGGTTGAGCGCTACCTGCGCAATTTGGCGGGAGAGTGCTATGACAAGGGTGTACAGAAAAACTACCACAGTGCATGCAGAAGTGCATCGATGAGAATGATGATTACGTTGAAAAATAGCTGTAAGTTTCACCTTTCCATCAATGTAACATTTCATAGATAATAAACATGTTCCTTATATTAAATAAAATTGGAGACCTTATTTTACAGTCACGCCCATACATGTGTATAATTAGAGATATATCACAACATGGAATTTAATTAAAAAATAAGATACCAATAAAATAAACAAATCATCTTAGGAGTTAAAGCGTGGATAAGTGGGCGTTTCCATAGGAACAGCATTTTAAGTGCAAATAACTTTCACTGGAAATCTAAACGAAATTACCCACACATTCATGCAGACTTATCTCTTTAAATTGCTTCTGTTTCCTTTATTTTCCACAAAATTGGCTCTGCGTGCTGAGACGTTCCCTTTTTTCATAAATCCACAGAAATGCATAATGTATTTTTATATGAAAAGATGTATCTAGAACTTCTGGCTTGGCACCGCTAGCAGAAGGGAAATAGACCTTAAGCACATGTTAACAAAAGTAAGTGACCATCACGATAAGTATGACATAAATACATAATAGCAATTCATGCTGAGGTAATAGAGCAAAGTGACATCTACAGTTACAGGATGTATCTATTATAGGTGTAATACATGTTTTTGTTAAAGATTAAACTGAGGGGAGGGCAATAAATATTATCTACTTAGGTAAAGAGGTTAAGCTAAGATTAGAAGATATTGACAGACAAGATATTTTTGCCAATATAAGTGACAAAAGCTCACTAAGATTATATAGAGAAATAAAAATAACCTGGGGGAGGGAAGGATATATAGATATATGTAGTAAGTTAGGGCGAGAAGGTTTTGCTTGGGCGCGAACAGGAGTGAGAAACTTGAAAGGTATAGGTCAAGAGAGGGAACTAGATAAATGCCCATTGTGTGGAGAACAGAATGCAGACTTCCATTGTATATTATACTGTAGTCAAACAAAGATATGGAGAGAGCAGGCTTGGCTACGTAAATGGGACAATTTGGGGGGGTGAAGTAGTAAATAGAAAAATGTTGTCAGTAAAAGGAGAAAAGAACAGGAGAAATATAGGGAATTATTTAGGGAAAGTTAAAGAGAGATGGCTAAGAACAATTAAGAGAAAAATGTAGAGTGAGATAGGTGAAATGGCAGAAAGTGTAAAAAGGAGCAGAGGGCCTCCAATACACAAAAACCTGGGGTTAGGTGTATGGGGGCTGAATTACTATTCAATGGTGGGCAATATGATAATATAACATGATAACATGATCTACTTAGGTTAATAAAGTAAGGGATTGATGAAACAATCCTAGTGGTTTACCGGGAGAAACACGAGTCAGTTGGAGAATTTAATGTCATGTTGGCACGTTGGCCATAGTAGCTCAAATGGTTAGAGCGGCTGGACGGAAACCAGAAGATCTGTGGTTCAAATCCCGTCTATGGCATTGAATTTTTCATTCTGGCTCTACCCTTTCATGATGAAACATTTTGTTTAAAGCGTGACAGCGTGTGGAACGTAAACTTCTACATTGCGAAGAAATGAAGAAAAGATTGAGGGCACTTTAAATATGGATTAAATATGTAAATTAAGTCGAAATAACAAATAAAATTATTTAGAAGGTATTGAAGAAAAATCGATGCTGAAACCGATGTGGAAGATAAAAGAAATAAACCAAGATATAAGCAACTAGGAGGCATGTTTTTTAAGTCAGTACTGTTTTGCGATTCCGCCGCCGCAGCGCTACGGTCGGCGTTCCGCGCATGCGCGCTGGTTACCTACATCTCTTGTCTACGCACTGACGCCATTACAGTCTGATTCTTCATTGTATACGTTGGTTACTGAGTGTTTGAGATGCCTCAGACAATCGTGAGTCCCGCCGATTGTGAAGTACGGGCTGTTATACGATTTCTTAGTGCTAAAGGCGTAAAACCGATCGATATTCATCGTGAGATCTATGAAGTTTACGGACAAAACATTATGAGTGATGGAATGGTAAAGAAATGGGTGAGAGCATTTAAAGATGGCCGCACAAATGTGCATGATGAAGAACGGAGTAGGCGTCCTTCGATCGTTACTGAAGATTTGGTGCAGAAAGTGGACGAAAAGGCGTGAGAAAACAGACGGTTTACAATTTCATCATTGTGCGACTATTTTCCTCAATATTCTCGTAGTGTTCTGTATCGCATTGTGACCGAGAACTTGAAGTACCGGAAATTGTGTTCACGTTGGGTTCCGAAAATGTTTGCACAAAACCCAACGTTTAGGCAGTGCATTGACTTTCCTTGAGCGGTACCACAATGAAGGTGAAGATTTTTTAGACCAAATTGTTACTGGTGACGAAACATGGGTGGCTTACGTCACACCAGAATCGAAACAGCAATCCACTGAATGGCGACGTTCATCATCACCCACAAAAGTGAAGTTTAAGCAAACAATTTCTGCCCGGAAAATCATGTGCACAGTTTTTTGGGACAGAAAAGGAGTATTGCTAGTGGAGTTTCTGCCTCTTAATGAGACAATCAATGCAGCGTCTTATTGTGAGACATTGAATAATCTGCGCCGTGCAATCCAGAACAAAAGACGTGGCAAGTTGAGTAAGGGTATCGTTTTGCTGTGTGACAATGCCCGTCCACATGTGGCTAATCGGACCAAAGATGTCATCAAATCTTTTCAATGGGAAACTCTACATCATTCTCCATACAGCTCTGATCTGGCGCCCAGCGACTACCATTTGTTCCTGCACTTGAAGAAACATCTGGGCGGTCAGCGTCTTCAAGACGATAACGAAGTCAAAACAGTTGTGATACAGTGGTTAACACGTCAGGCGGCAGAATTTTATGATGAGGGTATTCAAAAACTGGTGCCACGTTATGACAAGTGCAGGCTTTCAAGTAAAAATAAAATTATTGCGATATCTATACACGTCTTTTTTTAATTCCAAAACGGTACTGATTTAAAAAACATGATTCGTATTTGCTAAGAGATACACTGGAAAGAGCTGGGAGTAGAAAAATTTGGGTAATAACCATACACAATGATAGACTATATTGATCTTATTTGAAGAAGGAAGAACAAAGCGGAGAAGAGGATAATGTGGAAACGAGCAAATATTCATTGTACGACACAGCTGATCTTGCGTAGCAAATTATAATTAATTCAATCAAAACAAACACTTCAGCAGGATGTATATTCTGTCTCGCGCTAGTTTAATCTGCTGTAAACAACAAGGCGGAGCTAACTCAACTCGCCACGTGCTAGACGCTACATGAGTTTTGCAATACTAGCTGCATATATAGCAGTGCCAACTGCTAGACAATAATTGAATAAAGTTGGGTTACATATTATCTTACTAAATGTATGAGTTGGTTCATTTCTGTAAAAATAATCATGAACTTTACTGCGTATAGCACTTTTCGTAAAATCGTCGTGTTTCTCCACGCGCTGTTTGCATTTACGCGATTTTCCCCGGTGTTCTTAAAGCTCCGGATGCTCGCTGTTCCATTCTAACACTATGTACACTACTTGCGGAAAACCAAGGAGATATTAGTTTCTTTCTCAGTGTTTTTATAGACGATTCCGTGTTTCTTTTGAGACAGAAACCGCAGTTCGGGTCAGAAACCGCAGTTGGGGGAAAAAAGCCATTAACTTCAGGAATGTGTCAAGGGGCGAGCAAGAAAACACTCCCCTAAGGAATGCTAAGGAATGTGAGAAGAAGTCTGAATATTTCTTCACATGACCCCGAAGGTCAAAAAGGAGGGACAGAGGGTTGAAAGCCTATTAAGAGTAAAAATGTAGGGAAACGAACCTCCAATAAAAATGGTTATGCATCACGTGATACGGGCGGAATAGTCACGGAAATAGGAAAGGGGCGTGCTAGATAGTCTGCGGTAGGGAAAGACGCTGAGAACGGAGAAAAAGGCGCGACACTTCATCGTAGATCGTTTTCGGGGAAGGTAACGTTGTAACGAGCAAGTTGTTTGGGAGCAAAGTTGTAATCTAAATGTTATATAAATAAAGTGGTGGGAAAATCAAGGAAGCAAAGTGTATTTTTATTTGATCGCTGGACCCTGAAACGGAGTCGCTCTATCCTACTGATCACTAGTCCGGAGCAAAATCGGTCTTTCGGTGTAGGATCCTTTATATCCACCGATTACCGCCTCAAATGGCACCCAACGTGTTTTAACCACCCAGCGAGCTTCCACAACTACCAACATCTCCTTCGAGAACATCACACCGAGAACGAGATTACCGCCCGGAGACAACACCCAGAGCAACAGACGCCGAGAACGAGATTACCGCCCGGGGACAACACCCGGAGCAACAGCAGATCACACCACGACATCGTAGACGGACACCGCGGACAAGGTTAGCTGAGCACGACAACAACAGGACAGCAACAACCACCACTTCCGACGGAGGTAAACACCAACAACATCACGAGTAAGTACCCTTTCCAAAGTCTTTCCACAAGGGGCACTCACTGTGTAGGACAAGTCTGGCAGTGACACTACAGACTGTGTAAAATTTGTATGATCCTGAGAAGTGGCAGGATAATTAGCGCAGACATGGAGGAACAAATCCAAGGGCAGCCCGGAGATATCGCTGTGCAAGAAATTAGTCCTGAGGCAACACTCAGCCTCACGGCTATGATGCAACAGATGCTCCAGCAGCTCCAAAGCAACCTAGAGACTAAGATTTCCGAACAAAGTCAACAAATAGAAAGTAGAATGTCAGAACATAGTCAGCAAATAGCAGCAAGAAACAGCATGTTAGGAAATAATTTAGAAGAAAAGATTGCAGAACACACAAATACGTTGAAAAGACAATTAGAAAGTAAAACAGAAGAACAAAATAAGCAATTAGCAGAAATTAGGTTAGGGCAGGCCACTATAGAGGCAGAATTTTTGAATTTGCGCACAGAGGTGCACGATACACAAAAGGACATGGAAACCACCAGGGAGCAACTTACACAGATTTCACAGCATTATGATAATGTGCATGCCCAGTTGAGGGAGGAGATGCGAAACACCTGTGTCGTAATACAAAATAGGCAGAAAGAAACAGAAAATTCCACTCATAATGAATTGATAGCAATTAAAGCAACCCTGACACAGGCAGACGCAGCTCAACGCTCAACTGATAAAAGAATTGAACACCATGCACGAGAAATGGCATCACTCAAAGAGGCTCTTAATGATTTAAAAATATGTAATGACCAACCTCAGAGTAATGACATTTCAAGTGTACCAACAAGACAGGGACCGATGAACACGTGCCAAAACACGTCTTCAACAGTACCTATGGAAACATGTAATAGTGTTAGCCAAGGGAGCATATACAATAACTGTATAAACACCGGGTACCCTAACCATTTGCACTTGTTAAATGAAATAACCGTGCCAACATTTGATGACGTGAGAGACAACGCGAAGCGTTACATAATGGACCTAGAATATTACTTTCAGCTCAAGAACATTCCAGATGATTTTAAGATGATAATAGTTAAACGAGGCTTGCAGGGGCGGTCACTGACTTGGTTTAGGCTAGCAGTAGGTGACCATACTAGTTACACAGACTTCAAACAACACTTTTTAACAAAATATTGGAATGGCGCAACACAATATGCTGTCCGAACGAACATAAATACAGGAAAATATCCACACAGAGGACGATCCATGGTGGATTACTTTCTAGACTTAGCGCAACAAAGTAAAATGTTGGACCCTCCCATGGAACCTCAGGAATTTATTAGTCTAGTTACGCGTCACTACCCAGAACAGATAAAAAATCATTTAATTGTCGCACGACCCAGTACAATTAGCGAGACAATCGAACTTTTGACGGCACTAGAACCACCCAGGACTGAACTGAACCCAGGACTACGAGATGACAGGACGTCGCAACATGCCCAAAACTTTAGTGGGACGAGGGCATACAACACTGGAAATGCCAGACATAACGACCAGACACACTCCAGAGACCGGTACAGAGACCAGGTACCCGCGTATGACCACAGAAGACACAATTCCCGATATCACCAAAGACAACCCCGAGAAAATCCTCAACATTCCCAGCGAACACATTACATAAATTTCATGCGCACACAACGAACATATCCAAGACGACACGCCAATGACAGCCATATTATCGGAGAGAGACGGTATGATGTTTTTCAAAGACCATACAAAAATGACTTACCCAGGGAAAATCCTGCAGGACGCCGATGGACCAATAATGGTTATGACCATGATAACCGACCACACACGGACCAGCGAGCAGAACAAGCACCTCATGAGAACCATGAGTCAACAAGCAAAGAAACAATTAGGAGTAGGTCCCCAACGACAAATTACAACGGTGCAAGGCCCAAACAAAAATGGTTTGCGAACCAGACATTTCTCCCAACCACCCACACATCCCTAAACGGTGCAAGTGCGATACACAATACGGAAAACTGAATTCGGGTAGGAGACCGTTTCCTTTTTCTGCCTCGAGGTATGTTAAGAAGAATGGAAACACTAAAAATACGATGGCGCAACTACAGATACACGATGAGGATAAAGACTTGACAGTCGGAAACAATGCTGGAAACATGAACTCAGATACAATACAGCAAGACATAGCAGAAACGCCACAAATAGAGATCACCATAGCAGATGAAACTTTCCTGGCAACGCTAGACACTGGAGCTACGGCATCTGTCTGTAGTCTAAAATTCTTTAACCACTTGGAAGCTAAAGGCATACACCTACAAACGTTACCCACCAAAAATGTGTACGTACTAATGGCCATAGGAAGACAGAAACAACGTATACAAAAACAAGTTATGATTCCATTCACTTTAGGCCAAAATCATATGGAAGTCATTTTTTTGATAATACCGCATTTGGCTGTACAAGTTATTCTAGGAAGCGATTTCTTCCAAGCATTTCACGCAAAGATTAATTACGCAGCCAGAATTTTAACCATACGAGGCAACAATGAAGAGTTTCCAATTCCTTTTTCCCAGCAGGCAGTTCCCAACATGCAATTAACAGAAGCCGAAAACCAATTGGAGGAGGAACAATTTTTTGTTCAATGCATTAATATAAGCAAAGATATTTACCTTGCGATTTTAAAGACTGAGGAAATTGTTAGCACACATGAGAGTTGTAAATGTTTTGACTTGACTAATGGCGAGGCAACTGACCTATTCGGCAGGGACGAAAAAGCAAGTTTTTCCCCTGTCACGATAGTAATGAATGGCTCCATGAGAGTGGGTGTGAGTGACAGACCCAAACAGCTGGAGGGAAAGCCACCCTTAGAAACCGCAAGTCCCTTTCTTGACCCAAATTTACAAATGCGTTCCAAATTAGGGGAGAAAGTGAATGGACTCACACACTTGGACGAAAGACAAAAAGAATCTCTTTTTTCTGTTCTGTGGAGGAACAGAGCTGCTTTTACGGAAAAAACAGGCCTTTGTACATCCTTCTGCTACGATTTTCAAATTAAAGAAGTAAAACCATGGCAGTATAAATGCAGGAACATTCCACTAAATTTAAAACCAGCAGTGGAAGACGCCATTAAAGAAATGCTAGAACAAAATATAATTCAAGAATCAAATACCCCCTACATAAATCCCCTCTGCATAGTGCGAAAAAGCAATGGGAAAGCACGCATAACAATAGACGCCCGTCACCTTAACCAGTTTATTCTACCAGATAATTTTCGGACAATTGGCATAGAACAAATACTCACCAGCATCGGAAAAAAAAAATGGTTTTCCTCCATCGACTTGACAAACTCATACCTACAAATTCCTATACCACCACACTTAAGAAAATATACGGGATTCCTATATCAGGGTCGAGTGTTAGAGTTTACCAGACTACCGTTTGGCATGTCAGTAAGTGCAAGCGGATTTTTAAGAGCCATGTATGCCATATTTGGAGATACTGCTCAAGAATTCCTGACCGAATATATCGATGATTTTTTACTACACGACAATACGATAGACGAACACATACAACATTTGGATTACGTCATTACAAAATTAAGATCAAACGGGCTGACGTTGAACTTAGAAAAAACCAAATTCTTCCAACAAGAAACCAAATTCCTAGGATACATCATTTCGGAGAAAGGTATTTCTCCAGATAAAGAAAGAATCCGAACAATTGCAGAAATCCCTGCGCCAAGAAACATAAGGCAGCTACGCCGAGTATTGGGCATATTCCAGTATGAGGCACGATTTCTAATTAATTACGCTAAAGAAGTGGCACCCCTTAGGGAGTTGTTAAAGAAAAGCGTAAGATGGCGCTGGACGAGCACACACCAAAATGCATTCGACAGAGTAAAAGAATTATTCGGACAAGCTATTTTATTGGAACGACCCCGCACCGACAAACCCTACTACATTTACACGGACGCATCAATTTCTGGTTTCGGAGCAGTACTATGTCAAAGAGATGACAAAGGACAACAGTACGTTATAAGTACGGCATCTAGAAACTTGACACACACAGAGAAAATAGCATGTGTAACGGAACAGGAAATAGCAGCAATTTTTTTCGCTATTCAAAAATTCAGAGACTACATCTTTAATTGCAAAATCATAATATTTTCGGACCACGTGAGCCTATCATTCATTAAAAAGTGCAAATTAACAAGCTCAAAAATCTCTAGATACATACACGAAATAATGTCATATGATGTCACCATCTCACATATACCTGGAAACCAAAACATCTTCGCAGACACGCTGTCTAGACTGACCACAAAAGGAGACATACCAGAATGCCAAGGCAACACACGTGAAGTACACATCCTAAAAATAGTCACCCATCTAAACAAAATGTTAATCAAACAAGTAAAAAACATACGACAACTTCAACAGGAGGACCCCAAATTAGCAGAAATTTTCACAACAGCTCCAGATATTCAGAAGGACACGAAAGGATCATTTGGAAAACGCGACGGAATCTTGTACAAATTGCAAGGTAGACAACACTTAACATGGCGGACGTACGCACCACGCGTCATAGAAAACTTAATTATTGACTCGTTCCATACAGCCATCATTCATGGAGGAACCGAAAAGACATGCCTGACAATAGAACAATATTTTTACATTCCCCGATTACAACATAAAGTTCGTCAACGCATATCTGCATGTATCATCTGCCAGAAAGCAAAACCACTTAACGTGAAATACGACACACCACCAATTTCCATACTCCGCGACAAGCCACTAGCATTGGTAACAATCGACTCACATGGACCATTACCTATGGGAACAGCAGGGATGAAATATATTTTCGTAATGGTGGACATATTCACAAAATTTGTGAAATTATATCCAATGAAGAAATTAACAAGCGTAGCCTGTGCAGCAAAGATCATAGAAGACTTTATACCCAAATACGGCAAAATGGACGCTATTTTGGCAGACAATGCGTCCATACATAAAGGCAAATTATTTATGGATAAAATTAGAACTGCAGGCATAAAAATTTACAATTCAACCGCGTACCATCCACAAAGTAATCCATGTGAAAGGACCATGCGGGACTTGTCCATCTTTCTACGCATCCTCACCTACAAAAAGAAACATACCTCGTGGGTTCCCCAACTACCCCTGATAGAACGTGTCATGAATAACACCATTAATCCAAACACGGGAATAGCTCCGGTAACACTACTTTTGAAGGAACCGTCTGAAGACATAATCCCAGGGCTACCGAGCGCCATTCGCACCGAGGAGCAAAGCGAAAGTCAACAGATCTTAGAAGCCTTTGAGCGCTTGAGAAAACGCGCAGAAAACAGAAATAAAAAGAAGAAACGATATAGGAAGAAATGGACACCGCAGTTAGGAGAGAAGGTGCTGATAAGAACGCATAACAAGTCCTCCCTACTGACAAAGACGTCACATAGACTGCATGTACTCTGGGAAGGACCAGCTGTGATCATTGCTCAATTCGGTGACCGTTCTTTTGAGTTAGAAGATGTTAAGACAAACAAAAAATTAGGCAGGTATAATTTATCTTTATTGAGACCCTTTAGAGAATTGGCCATTGCCAACGACAAGCCATAATTTGACGCATCCCGAAGTCACTGACCTCATTAACTGTAAGGCAAAAATTATTGTAAAGCTAACTGTTTGACGCAAATAGGATTGAAGTATAGAGATAGAGCGAAATTTTTGGGAAGTAAGAACCCGAGCTTAGACCAAATGCTACCCTTGTCTACACAAAAAGAATAAAGACACAATTGTAACAAAAAAAAACAATTATATTTCCTGATATCCGAGTTATATGTTTGTGATTCAAAATAACAAGAATGTGATAGTGCACGAAGAAAGAAATCTGTGCAAGATATGCACAAGTGAGATGCGTGTGATAGTGTACGGAGTGTTAATTACCCACAATATTGCAATGAAAGTACAGAGCTCAAAAGACAAATATGCACCAACCAAATATGTCAATAAAAAAAAAGTGAAGGCAAATCATTTGTTCTGTATGCCAAAAGAAAGTGTAGACTTGCACAAGAAATGTAAAATACAAATAAACAGAAATATTTAAGGGCTCATATATGTAACAATGTATTTCAGGGTATTGCTAGGTAACAATGTATTTAAGGATATGTGTATATCTATGTATGTATATATTTTGTCTCTTGTTCAGTGTATATGTAACAGCTCAAAAAAAAAACTCCTTGCTCGTTCGCGCGTTGATGGAGCGAAGGCCGATAGGAAGTAACTTAGGAAGTAATCCAGTTCACATCATTTTTGTTGATTACTGTTTAGTGGGACTTTCGAAGGAATTTACAATTTTCCCAATTAAAAAAAAAAATAAAAATAAATAAATAAGCAAACAAAAGAAAATTGCAATATTCCTCCGAAGGGCATTTTGAGACAGAAACCGCAGTTCGGGTCAGAAACCGCAGTTGGGGGAAAAAAGCCATTAACTTCAGGAATGTGTCAAGGGGCGAGCAAGAAAACACTCCCCTAAGGAATGCTAAGGAATGTGAGAAGAAGTCTGAATATTTCTTCACATGACCCCGAAGGTCAAAAAGGAGGGACAGAGGGTTGAAAGCCTATTAAGAGTAAAAATGTAGGGAAACGAACCTCCAATAAAAATGGTTATGCATCACGTGATACGGGCGGAATAGTCACGGAAATAGGAAAGGGGCGTGCTAGATAGTCTGCGGTAGGGAAAGACGCTGAGAACGGAGAAAAAGGCGCGACACTTCATCGTAGATCGTTTTCGGGGAAGGTAACGTTGTAACGAGCAAGTTGTTTGGGAGCAAAGTTGTAATCTAAATGTTATATAAATAAAGTGGTGGGAAAATCAAGGAAGCAAAGTGTATTTTTATTTGATCGCTGGACCCTGAAACGGAGTCGCTCTATCCTACTGATCACTAGTCCGGAGCAAAATCGGTCTTTCGGTGTAGGATCCTTTATATCCACCGATTACCGCCTCACTTTCCTTAAGCACTGCAAAACAATGCAAAATTCGCCTCTCAACACTTTCTAATGGTTTGTTTCGATTGTGTTTTATTTCGGTTGAAGCACCGGCCAGCTCCATGATGATAAGCTTACTGATTTTAATTTGTATATACATAAGTGTTCTTGGGCTTATGAGGTACGCGAGATTTACAGGAAATACATCGTTAAATATCAGAAGCAACTCCACGCTATAAACAATAACATCTTAATCAACATTCAACTCGAAACAGACCTCGTTGTGAGAGAGCTGCCTGATATAGGAATGCAAAAATATTATATTATAGCAGTGTCTTTTAGTAATTGTTAAATAAAATGCAGCTTAGTTTAACATAATAAGTTAAAGGTGTGTATAATTTCACCTGTCTTTTGTCTAATCTGTATATAGTATACAGAACACATCTATGTGGTATGTGAAGCAGAAAGATAAAATGTGAGGCTATTACGTTTATAAGAATCGAAACATTTGCATACTTTTCTCTCTCCGAAATTAGTTCACACAGAGCAGTGATCAGAAAACTACTTGCAGTACTGTACTTAAAGGAAGGGTTTATCGTACGCTTGCAAATAAAAGAAAACGTCCATTATCTTCGCTAAACCAATCAACAGCTTAACAGTTTTCTATCCCAATATCTTTGTCTCTGTCTCTCTACCCACCCAGATGTTTACACCAGCATCAAACTAATCCTTATTTCACATAAGCTTGCCCCGTATCTCTTAACGGTCACGTGACCTTATCACCTCTCATTGGCTGCTATTGTGGTGCAGACTTGTGCGGTAACAATTAGTTCGTTATTTAACATGGTGATATATCTTTCTATGTTGGAAGAGAATTGTCAAATTTATATTTTCGTAACTGTTTTAATGAAATATATTACGCAACAGAGTTGATTTATCTCAAATGCATGGTAATTCTAAAACTAAGTAAAGAGGAGGTTCCCTTGCTCTCAAGCACATGACAGGATAGCACGTGATTTAGCGGTAGTGATAACATTTGTTTATATGACTTTTATCACTGACCTTGTTTTGAGCTGAATTAGTCATATATCGCCATTCGAAGGTGTGTTGTGCCGAATACGAGAGCTAAATTATGTTATTGATCGTTTATTGCGCGTGTACTTATTATATGTATAATGGCAGAGTCTACCGCCAGTTTTTCGCTGAAGCAACGCAAGGGAAAACCTTTACAAAGTGGTGCATGTGTTTAATGGACTCACAGAGAAGAATCCGCCTTTGCCAGTGAGATAAGTCAAAACAGCTGTGCTCTGAACTTACAGGTGTGTTAGATGCGTAGGAACATCGGGACATGTAATTGAGACAACAGGAAAACTTACCACTCCAGGGTCAATATTGCTGTGTGGCGAAGACGTTATTTAAGGACAATCAGACTGTACTGGGATACAAGTCGCAAAATATACTATCTTGACAAGACTTGGGTGAATGAAGAACACACAAGTATGGCGTGACACGACTTTTAACACTGAAAGACAGGCATTTTTGCAAGGTATGTTTGGAAAAGAGTAGTAGTGTAGTGTTCAACGCCCGCTTTTACTGCATACGGCACCGCAGGCGGTGACACTGATGATGCATGAGATGAAGATGGAGCACCGGTGGAATGAGATGGCGGGGGAAACCGGAGGTCCCGGAGGAAACCCGCCCCAGCGCCGTGTTGTCCACCACAAATCTTACTTTGCGGTCGCCTGGGATCGAACCCGGGCCGCCTTGGTGAGAGCCAAGCGGTCTAACCACTGAGCCATGGCGTGGCCCCCAGTGGAAAAGGCCGAAGGCCTTTCATTATAAACTTGTTTCAGTTTCATTGCTCATTCATTTAGTTTCAACTTCCTCAGTTTTATTATAAACTTCATTATTTTTGCATGCCTTCATATTCCTATTTGTATGATTTTATCTATCTTCCTGGCAATTATTATGACGTTTACTGCAGGTTTAAATGTGACGGGAAGGCACCGCCTATGGCGCGAAAGCATTAGCCAATTAGTGTGGGGGGAAGGTAGTTGTACGCGGAGTGATACATGTCAGCGGGGCAAGGTTATATAAAACAGAGATTAGGAAGCTATGTCGGTGACCTTAAACAAACAATAAACTGTACATAGCAAAGGTAGCAACGTAAATGTTTGTTTTGCCTCTATCACTCACCGTAACGTTACACTGAGTCTTCAGGTAAAGGATGCTATCCTTTTCTAACATCGGGCCAACTAGGTTTAATACGATATCAAATTCTCAGTATCTTTGGAATTGCATTGGATCATGATCTGTCATTTCATGAAGTAAATGATGAAAGTCTCCTTGATAAATTCTTTTGTGATTCAGGGGATGAACCCACCATCTACGTCGAGACGACCGTTTTCTTTTCAAATATAGTACACCGAGTAAATCGGCTACTGATGCTTGAATATACATGAATGTTACTTCATGATTAGGAGCCATTTTAAATAATCTAATTTCCTATTGGCTATAATTACGTTTCCGCTTTTCCATTATGAATGCTTCTCTGCGATTATGGTTACAACTTACATTTACGTTCTGTTAACGTTTGCGTTTTCATTGTGAATGGCCTTTAAGTCGTATGCTAAAAGCAGGTTTCACTTTATTGCTGAAAAAACAGTTGGGATTTCAGTCATTTATAAAACAAATGATACCCGGTCACTTACTGAATAACGTGAATGAAGCTGCGGATTCCATTAATATAAAACAATAGCATTGAACAGACTATGGGCCTAGCAGTTGTTTTCCTTTCTGAGCGTAAACTTTAGGCTTGATTCGGTGTCGAACTCTAACAATCACAGGTAGAATGCGAAAGAAGCTGAAACTAATGAGGAGATGGAATTAATTACGTGCATCTGTTTTCTCGATACCTAACGAGAGGGAAAACGCCGTCCTCACATTGGAGGCAAATGGGCTCCTATATCTCCAAAGTCTGGTGACAAGTTTTTCTCTTTTTGTCCCCCTTTATGCTGATGAATCCTCGGATTCCACTGCCCCAGAGAACTGGTTGATATTGTATTCAAGTTTTACTACAAGAGCTTCTTTCTTTACAGGCAGGATGCCGCCTTCGAGGAAATTTAAATACAAGACGTCCTTCCAATAACAAGTTAACAAAGAATACTGCCACGAGTTAACAGAAGTTAAACAATTTAGTCCCACCTCCCAGCCTTACAACCTGTTCCCAACTGCATATCTACGTTAATCAGGATAATTTGAAAATCGAACGTGTTTTACGAGCTTTCGTGTCTAGGTTTAGGAAACAGTTAAATAGCATTTAATAATAACTTAATATCCATAGGTCATTAAAGGTTAATTCTAGAAAGTATAATGCTTAGAAACATTACAAAAATACCACGCTTGACAATAGTTGTGTTACTTGATTGTGTCTGTGAAAGAAAAGAAGCTGATTGTTGCTGCTTAATATTGATATGGTAATTATATTTTCTTGACCTTCTCTGTGCATTATTATTTCACATCTTAGATGTTTTAAGATTTATATCTTAGATGTTTTAATTTTTCTATAAATGTATATTATTCCATTTTATTTAGCTTAATCACATCAAACTGTGTGGTTAGAAATGGGTTTAAAAGTTTTATCTAAAATTGATGGAAATAATCATTTCTTCCCCACTAGGTTTATAGGCTAAACCTCAGCCTACACACGGTTAGTGTTCAAGAAATTAGATTAGATTGATTTGCGTTCAGTAGCTTCACTTGTAGCCAAGAAAAGGCTGTGAACATTGAACATGTCCAGAGGTATAAAGTTTAATAGCATATATATGTACAAAAGTTAACATAAGACATATTATAGTACACAGGCAGTATGAACAACATTATGGAAAACAAAGCAGAGATAATTATATATGATACAAAATGAAACACTTTTTAAACCAGCTTTCACTTGGCTTATGCCAGTACGTCTCAACCTTTTTGCAATGAATACCATTCATTGTTATTTCTTAAATACATATACATTAGACATAAACTTTCAACTTGCATCAAATATTTATTAGTAATGATTTGTCATTGGAACAGTTAGATACTGCTTACAGAGCTACAGACGCATTATCAGGATAATTTGTCATTCAGATAGTCTTGTACAGAATAAAAAGATTTTCAGCAAAGGCACTCTCTAACAGCTTTTTTAATAGCACCGAAATTATCAACTTTTTCTGTAAGAACATTAGGAAGTGCGCCAAATATTTTGATAGTTTCATAATCCACACCTTTCTTGAAGCAAGAAAGTTTAGCGCTGGGATAATGGATATTATACTTTTGTCTAGTGATTATTCTGTGGCACGATTGCATACAAAAATGTGTGTAGTGTTTAACGCCCGCTTTTACTACATACGGCACCGCAGGCGGTGACACTGATGATGCATGAGATGAAGATGGAGCACCGGTGGAATGAGATGGCGGGGGAAATCGGAGGTCCCGGAGAAAACCCGCCCCAACGCCGTGTTGTCCACCATAAATCTCACTTTACGGTCGCCTGGGATCGAACCCGGGCCGCCTTGGTGAGAGCCAAGCGGTCTAACCACTGAGCCACGGCGCGGCCTATTGCATACAAAGAATTTTAGGATCGAGAATATATACATGCAAGGAAGCGTTAATATCTTCAATCTTGTAAAAAGATCTTTACAGGAGCATCTGTTGTGGGTGTTAGTAATGATTCTTATAACCCTCTTTTGCATAAGAAATATTTTTTTTTTTACTTTCTACTGAGTTGCTCCAAAATAAGATTCCATATTCCATAATAGAGTTAAAGTATGCATAATATACTAATTTAAGTGTGTCAATAGGACTCACAGTAACCAGCTCTCGGATAGCATAGCAGGCAGATCTGAGTTTATGTAAGATATAATTTATATGAGCTTTCCAATCTAAACATCTGTCCACTTGAAGGCCCAGAAATTTTATGCTGTCAATTTCTTCTAATAGCATATCATTAATCCCGATTTCTATTTCAGTATGTGACGTACGACAGATTATAAATTTGACCACCTTTGTTTTGTCTAGATTCACAGATGATCTGTTCGCATGACATACAGTTCAAAACATAATTCATTTTAATTATACACTCGTTTAAATTTGTACACTAGTGTCATTATTTCCATCAATTTACCTTAAAAACATAGTGGTTTAACTATGAAGCCTGGGACTTAAGTACTTACAGCATAGTAAGTCACCACAAAAGGTGCGTGTCTCATTGCATATGAGAAACCCTAGTGATCTACGGGAAACATATGAATCAGTTGGAGAATTTAATGTCATGTCCGCATGTTGGCCATAGTGGCTCAGTAGTTTAGAGCAACCACACCTAGAGCGGGAGATCCGTGGTTCGAATCCCGGCTATGGCATTGAATTTTTCATTCTTGCTCTGCTTGTATCTTAGATAGTTTAATATTTCTATAAATGTGTATTATTCCATTTTACATATCTTAATCGCATTAAACACCATGGTTAAAAATGGGTTTAGAAGTTTTATCTAAACGTTACTTCAAATTTAACTTTACTGCGACCCATTTTTCTTTATCTACTATATAATTACATTTACCAGAAATACGCTGTTCAATAAAGAATGATCACAATTTCTTTTTTTAACAACGTACCTTTACTCATCTTCATAATTCTCAAAATAGTCTCCCTTGAATACGATGCCCTTGTCCAAGCGTTTCTGCCAGTCTTCAAAGACATGCTGGAAACCATTTTTTGAGATATCCTTCAAAATCGCCACCGCAGCCTTCACCTCTGCCTCTGATGATGGATAATGCCTCCCACGAAGGCGTTTCTTCAAGTTAGGGAATAGAAAAAAGTCACATGGGGCTAAACCCGGACTATAGGGAGGGTGAAGGATGCACTTCACGTTGATTTTTGCAAAATATTCAGCAACAATATTGGCAATATGCAGCCGCGCCTTGTCGTGGTGCAGCTTCCAGCCTGCCTCATGGAAATGTGCTTTTTGCGCCTGATATGGACTTGAAATATTTTCAGGATATCCCTGTAGTATTTTCCAGTTACTGATGTGTGTGCAGGTACAACATACTGATAAACCATTCCATAAATATCAAAGAATGACATGACCATAACTTTCCCAGCAGAAGCAACCACTTTTGCTTTTTTTGGGGTTGGTAATGAAGGAGATTTCCACACTGAGCTTTGCTGTTTGCTCTCAGGATCAAAATGATGTAGCCAAGTTTCATCAGCAGTGATTACGTTTGAAAGAAACTCCTGATCTTCCTCTAACATCAACATTAACTACATGTTAGCTCCATTGCAGCGGTAGGCGATACTGAACATGTCTGAACTTGCCTAGTTCTCACAGGTGGGAACCAGGAGTACCAACAATGAAACTACTACGGCGTGTTTGTTTCACATTAAGTTAACAGAATATAATAAGATTAAATTTTAGTGCCCAAACCTATGACCGTAAAAAACTATGATCATTCTTTACTCAACAGCCCTCGTATCTTTTTACCCTCCTAAGTGTATACAACAAACTTCTAAAATAAGACCTGAACCTTTCCTGGCAACGAAGATGCTCAAGTTATTCTCGGGAAGCAAGCCAGGTGAAAACACGATCAGAAATTGACATTTCGGGAGTGTGCACATCTCACATTATCAGGATATTTATTAAATGTTATAACTACAAATAAATCACTGGATATAACACAAATATGAGCAAAGACAAAACACTATCAAAATTTGCATTACTGAACAAAAGACTGTTTTCAGTAAATTAAATGGCAGGTCAGGAGATGGCGTGAGTTCCATTTTTAAGGCCGATTTCCAGGAGGAGCTGAACTGAAATCCAGCATCACGACTAAGCGTGCTCCTTTCAGAGGAAATCGCCAAAGATTCCTTAATTCTCCTCTCCCAGTAACTGTTGCATTTTGCAATGATGTTCGTCTCCCGAAAATTGGCTCTATGGTCGTTATCAAAACAATGCTCTGCCAGCCCAGACTTCTCAGGTTGCATTAAACGAATGCTCCGTTTATGTTCGATTATTCTAGTAGCGATGGTCCCTCCGGTTTGTCCTATATACAGTGTCCCACATTCAGAGGGAATGCGGTACAGCTAGGAACTTGGAAGTCCAGTTTGTCTTTCACTGGTCTCAACAGAGGTTTAATCTTCGGAGGTGGCTTGTGGAAATAAAACAATAAAATGTATTGGAAATTAATTGCTCTTTCACACTGGCCGTGTGTAGGCTAAATTGTGGAAACGTAGAGTCAGACTGAAAAATTCAATGCCATAGCCGGGATTTGAACCACGGATCTTCTGGTTTCCGTCCAGCCGCTCTACCATTGAGCTACTATGGCCAACGGGCCTTAAAGTACTTACATGTCGTAAGTCGCCAGTAAGGCAGCTGTATCATATGTTTATGAGAACTCCTAAGTGGTTTACCGGGAAAATACGAGTCAGTTGGAGAATTTAATGTCATGTTGGCCCATTGGTCATAGTAGCTCAATGGTAGAGCGGCTGGACGGAAACCGTGGTTCAAATCCCGGCTATGGTATTGAATTTTTCAGTCTAACTCTACGTTTCCACAATAAAATATATTGTTTGTAATGTATTTACTCGGCAAATATCCCCTGTACTTCAGAGAATTGACGTATCCCTTAGTATTTTGGAAATACGTGTTCTGCTCCATTTTCCACCCACGTCAAACGTTACTCCTAAGTGATCGAAATGTTTAACAATCATTTTGTTACAATCTGCCCCATATTCGAGCTGTTTTGTTGTAAACATATGGCGACAAGAGCCTCCATAAATGCACATAAGTTCTCACTATCAACCAGAACCTGAGAGAGTTTACCGTTAAGGTATCTCTGTCTCTCCAATTATTCTCTCCCATGTGGTTAAGAAGGACAGAGTTAGTTCGTAACAAATTATAATGAAATAGTTTCAACTTAATTAGCAATGTATGAAGTATGCAGAGAAATGCTTGTTTACGTTTGAAATCGGTTTATATACCTAAACGTTTTGTTATAGTATGTCCCTTTCTTTGTACCCTCCTAAGTGTTTACAACAAACTTACAGTTTGAAACAAATTAGAGATATTTATAGTGATTGAGGTAAAGCAGGTAGAAAAACTGTTTTGCACATCAACAATATGTGTGAATATGTGGAGTGCACAAATTATAAAGATGCAAATGGGTGAGCCTTGTCTAGGCCTTAAGACCCTGTTGCATGGAGCTACTGAATGATGTCCATGGCAAGAGAATACAACGGTATGGGGTGGGTGGTAGGACGAGTACAGGAATATTGTCATTCCACGGATCGTTTTCCTCTCTTCGCTTATTTACAACGCGTCCAACAGCAGCAAAGAAGCAGAGGAGGAGGAGTGAAGAAAAACCACGAAGGAGAGGTACATCAGCATGCCCAATAGATCGCCTCAAGTCCGGCCATGCTTTTGCTCCAGGTTTAACCTTTATCTCATGCATATGTAAAGAATGAGTAGACATTCGCGGGCGTCGCAGCGAGCGCTTTGATATAAACGTGGTAGATTTCAATATAAATCTTCCTTCTTTTGTTTTGTTTTGGTTCGCTGGATAACGCCGGCCATTCGGTCCCAGCAATTGATGATCTCTAGGGCGCATAACAGACGTGATTATGAAGTGTGTTTTTGTGCAGCGCGGATATCATCTCGGAGTCTGCTTGTGAAAGTATACGTGTCTGTAGAGAATTGTCAAGTGATCACTCTTGGCGATAAACTAATGAAAAATTACCATTTGAATTTTAAAACTATCAGAAAATGACTAATAATACATCTTAATTAGCCCGATTTCACCAACAGATGTTAAGACTTAACACGAGTTTAGCAATAGCTAAAACAAAAATTGCATTTCACCAACAACAAATTTCTGAAGTTAAGTCCTTAACAATTGTAAATAGTCAAGATGACGAGCATGAACTCAGCTGTTGATGTCGATTTGCTATATTTAAGACCGTCTAAATGGCATTCGTAATAGAGTACGATCTATGAGGAGAAGTGATTTTAAGGAACTATCCGGAGAAAACTGTTTCACAGAGGTATAGACTGTCGAAACTTGTTGCTATGAAGGTTACTGCGGAAGTACAAGAGAGGTTAGAACATGCATCGAAAGGAATATGCCGATCTCGCCTTTGCTTCAAGTATTAATAACTTTGCGATTTATAATTCACTGAATTGTGTGGATAATACACTGTCCACCTCCCGTCTTGAAACGTTCAAGTCACTCGTCACTTGCACTTCTTCGCTTCTCGTTTTAAATTTACGTAATACTGAGTTAGAACATGCATCGAAAGGAATATACCGATCTCGCCTTTGCTTCAAGTATTAGAAACCTTCCGATTTTATAATTCATGAATTATGTGGATAATACACTGTCCACCTTCCGTCTTGAAGCGCTCAAGTCACTAGTCCTTCGCACCTCGTTTTAAATTTACGTAATACTGAGTTAGAACATGCTTCGAAAGGAATATGCCGATTTCGCCTTTGCATTAAGTATTAATAACTTTGCGATTTTATAATTAATTGTGGATAACACACTGTCCACCTTCCGTCTTGAAACGTGCAAGTCACTCGTCACTTGTACTTCTTCGCACGTCGTTTTAAAGTTACGTAATACGCGTATCTTATTCAAAGTGCGGTATTTAAAACCCAGCTCCTTTAGGAGGCCGCGCTAAGTGTGCAGTGCCCATAAGGAAAATCACAAATTTCTGGCAAATGTGCAACCACTTCGTCTAAGGTGTGCGCTCTCCCTTTTGCATGGAATCTATAAATTTCTCGACGAATTAAATCGCATGTGAAATTATCTACTTTAGAGAATGGTTTCCGTTTGTTTTCACACTTGATCGGCGTCTTTGGTATTCCTTTCGTCAAAATATTTCTACTGTATTTCTGTGAATATCCAGAATTTATCATGAGGTTCATTGCACGACCCCTTACCAAGATTATTTGTCAGCACATATTTATATGTGTTCAAAACAAGCGCTTGAATTGCTTAGAAACAGTTCCCGTTGAAACTTTTTTTTTTTTTTTTTTTTTTTTTTTTTTTTTTTTTTTTGAGGCTTTTCCAGTAACATAACTCGGCCGGTTATTCACACTATTGTCATCACTTTGATCATTTTCACTTGTGAAAGTTATCTACTATTTCATTTGCATTTATCATTGTACTTCCCTCCCACGGTCTCTACATCGTGACACAACGAATTTCTGCATGTAATGAAACAGATCAACTGGAAGTTGGAACTTTGGCAACTGAGACTCCACTTGGAGTAGACATGCGACTGTCACTTCGAGAAAATCAGGGTTGCTATTGGTCCTCTACGACAGTGTTCCATTTCTGAAGTGTGGAGATAGATTTATGACGGTCATTAGTGGACGGGAGGGTGAGTTTCCTTTGACTCCGAACTGCACACGCGTTAACTAAACAGACTTTACCAAACCCTGATGCTTCGAAACAGTGGCTTGATCCCCGCCAACCTGCTAAAGTGATTGTTAGATAAATGAAATCAGTGTCTGGTGGAATTTTGAAGGTGTGATTCACTAGGAGTTTGTTCCAAACGGGCGGGTGACCGATGCGGATCATTATTCTCAACAACTCAGAGAAGTTCATGAAATTTTGAAATGGAAATATCCGGAATTAGTTAAACAAAAATATAGTTCTATTGCAACAACCCCTCATACTGCACGGACAAATCGCACTGCTACCACACCCAGCATACAGCCCTGATCTCGCACCATCAAATTATCATCTTTTTGGTCCAAGGTTCATTTTCTACGAATTATTCCCAAGAAAAACCGAAGACTGCTACCACCGTGGGATAATGAAACTCGCTAAATGATAGACCATGGAATCTAATGATCTATACTCTGAAAATAGGTTAATTGCTGGTCCGAACATAGGTCAAACTATTGTTTTTCTTAACAAACGTCATTACTTATGAGAGAGTACCTAAAGTTCGATCTATATTGTGACTTTGTGGGTTCGCAGAATTAAAGGCCGAGTGCAGAAATTAAGAATCTCCTTTATTTTCGTAGAAATACTCTTATAGATTACAGCAGCATTACGTCACTATCAATCTACCAAGGTCGATGACAATAACAAACAGTGACAGCAGATTACATCATTAGCTCTCGTTACAATAACACTTTCAGCTGTCTCTCGTTCACAACACTGTTTCACAACTGTTTTACAACTACTCACTTTGCGAGCCGTCACGTCCTTAAATACCTATTCGTAACTCTTGATTGTTCTAAAATAAACCAGAACCCGAACAATCTCTATCAGTCCAGAAATTTCCGGAATAATAAAGAAACCAACCATTCTATCACATTCCAGAAGCGTAACTTAATCTATGCCGGCAAGTCCTTTACCTCAGTTATCTTCGCTTGCCGGCGTTTGTTTACAATAGCCGCGCTATCATTAACTGCATAGCAAAGCTCATTATTACCATGAAACTTTATTCGCCGACTGTTTTCTTATTTTTGCCGAAACTTTTATGCCTGTTGCCATGACAATATAAACCTGAACCATTTCAATAGCCCATAATTTTTGAACCAACAATAGGACACACGTGCAACTTTGGGAGAATATAATACACAATTGGGAGATTACATTACACTATTTACATCTCAGAAAAAATGTTGGAAGTGTCCTCCACCAGCATCTATACATGATTGCACCCGTCTTACCATAATCTCTGAAGTTTTACGGAGAGTATCTTCGCCAATGTTACTTATTTCGATTCGAATGGATTCCTGAGAACATCAATTATCCGTGGCCTATTCTTGTACACTCTATTTTTTCAGGTTAGGTCAGGGGATCTGGGGGCTACAGAACTTTTGAGATTATTCCCAATGAATAGTTTTCTTCTTCATTCAGTGGTTGCAAGTATGAAAAATACTATATTGTCACGTTGCCTATTGTTTGGGCAGCATGAACTGGAGGAGGCATAGCTAGGTTAATGACGGTAGAACTTGATTGCATGAACTATTGGTTTATTATGCATAACTACGTACCCTGAAACTAAAGGGGTACAACAAGCGGAAAGTGCTAGTCAGCGTTACAGAGTCTTTCCTTCTTGACACTAGGTCCTTCGACCTTTATATTAGCAAGTTAGAGTACACTCATCTTACCTTGAGAGATGTGTGGACGTAGGCCAGAGGGGTTACGTCCTCGAAGCCACTCAGTGCAGCCGGTCCGCGACAACACGGAGTAGCGCAATGCGAAGAGGGCTGAGACGAGAGAGGAGAGAGAGAGAGAGAGAGAGAGAGAGAGAGAGAGAGAGAGAGAGAGAGAGAGAGAGGAGAGAGAGAGAGAGAGAGAGAGAGAGAGAGAGAGAGAGAGAGAGAGAGAGAGAGAGAGAGAGAGAGAGAGAGAGAGAGAGAGAGAGAGAGAGAGAGAGAGAGAGAGAGAGAGAGAGAGAGAGAGAGAGAGAGAGAGAGAAGAGAGAGAGAGAGAGAGAGAGAGAGAGAGAGAGAGGGTTGAACTCGCCCGCTTATATAGGCGCTCTAAGTGACGTCGAATCTCCCAAATACGGGAAACCCAGCCCATCTGGAAGCTTCTAGAACATTCTGGTCTAGACTCAGTCGTCGTACGTTCCAGAACATCCGGTTCTGGGGAGTGCATTCAGGAAAAGCACGCACTAATCACCGGACATGACGCAAATTAAGGGGAATTTTCATAAGCTTGGCCGGATGTGGGTAACCATCACATATGTCCCGGCCTGTTGCAACATGATGCAAGAATCAAAGAAGAAGACTTTTCAGCCATAAATTAGAATGACCCGAGAATTTAGAATTAAATGAAATCCAATAAATATATCGAATTTAGGGGTAACCGGATGCAACCCTCATGACATATGTGACAATATCAGATACGAAATGGTACGGCGTATCGACAGTCTTATGGTGACCAAGGTATATTGGATTCGATTTCCAATTAGACGAACAGTTTGTCAGTAATTAATGTTTTTCCCTTCCCTGACCGGAATCTGAAACTAAAGTGTGAAAAAAAATAATATTGAAAATAGTATACTATAGGTAAACGTAAATCCAAACTCTGTCATGCAAAAATCTTTGGAATGGTTATTTTACAGAAAAAGTTATTTAGAATAAATAGCATGCTTTAATGAGATTATAGTTTTTCCGAATCAAGTCTGCATCCCTTACACAAGCAGTAATGAAAAGATGAAGAGGAAAAAAGAAAAAGAATATTTCATTTGTTATATTAATGTTTAAAATTTTGATCAAATTCTTCAACCATCTTTCTAAGAAATCAAAATAAACAAACGTTTTTTTGTTTTGATTGGAGTATTCATTTAACACCCTGCTTGTGATAGAAGTATATAATGTTTTATTTACAGCCATATTGTTAACAGACATTGTAGAGTGGTAAAGGGCGTTCTTGCTTCGTGCGTCATCATAGGCGGTGGACATTGATGGCAGAGGAAATGAAATGATATTTGATGAAGGAAACTTGTGAAGGAAATGTTCCAAACTACGTTT
>JAUKNK010000876.1:2500-32639 GCA_030765055.1 Mantis religiosa
CCCTGAATATTCATGCACCAGTGTTTCCCTGGCCCGGATAGGTCTTGGGGCCACAGCTTTTAAGTAAGAAATACGCGAGAAAGAACAGTTTTCGCTGAAATTTTCTCGCTCTTGGTCGTATAAATAGTTAACTCTTTCTGTATAGATAGCGGTCCCATCTGTTGGCTTAATTTGTAAGCCAATCCAGAGTTAGGATGATTATAAAAACTAATGAATATCTACAGCTCTACGGGTTATCTAAAGGCACTCTTGGGGAAAAACATTGGTTATAGAGGAGTGGCACTTTTTCCTTATAGTGAGACTCGTAATATCTTCGTATAAATATATTATCATGCTAAATTATTTGTCTGCGGATTTGAGTTTACGTATTATTGTTGTTTTCTTCTTTATTTTCAAACAAATAAGTTCCAGACAGGATGCGAAACTATACACTGGCCTTTTAAAACCAGAATAAGGAAGGATAGAAAAAGAAAACTCTACAGTTACACCAATTTCCACTTTAAAATACGGTCTTGAAGTTCAAATCTAACGATGGGGGCAGGAGGGGGAAGAAATAGAACAAAGAATTTAGAGGGCGGGGATGAGACTCCTTAGGCGATTAGTGGTTGCACAAAACTGAGGGGATCAAAAGTAAAGAAATAAAAAAGAAATAAAAGTAAGAAATCACACAGATTTGGATTAAACATATAAGCAGAATGAGAAAGGAGAAATGCCCATCGTGTTCTATTGGCTCCCCAAGAAATACACTTTGTATTGTTCTGTGCAATACATGTACAGCATTTGCAATCGATTATTGTGCACTAGATGCTCAGGATCAAAAAACCGGTTGCCTTCTGTTTCTGAACAAGTGACAATGTAATACATGGTATCTCATAAGACTGATAAAACTTTGCTAACTTATTATACGTATATATGTGTGTCATTAAAGAAGCATTTGAATTTCTTAATTTATGCATTGATGAACATTGGCATTAATTTGATTAATATATACAGAGGCGTGCAATGTATTTTCCATTCAGAAAATTCGCTGTACACATCTATTATTCGATAACAGCTAGTTCAAGAGATAGGTATACATCAGATCTAATTTTGTTTACATCTATCTTATGTTAGCTTGGCGTTAATCAAGGCTTAGCCGTTAGGTACATCTGTTCAGATTTTTTATGAAGAATAGTGGCAGGATATCCTGTAACTCTAGACCGTAGAGACCCAAGACATCCAAGACCTAGAGGTACGCCATCCAAGCGACATGTGGAGATGATATAATAAGCACCCTGTTTCTTTAAGCTGGTATACGAGAGAACTCTAACCATTGTAGATGTCTAAATTACGATGATGTTGCGGGCAGCGATCCGCAATATCTGCAGGATATTAGGCCGGAAAATCGTCATCACCTCGAGTGGGCTCGAAACTGCGTGCACGCCCTACGTTTTAATTACATAAAGATTACATAAAGAACATTACATAAAGATTACATAAGATTAGATTACATAAAGAAGAAACCGTCGGCCTAGCAGCCCTTAAGTGCCCTCTATAGTGACAAATGAAATGTGTGGTGTTTAACGCCTGCTTTTACTAATGCCGCACATCAGGTGGTGACACTGATGGTACATGAGATGAAGATGGAGCACCGCTGGATTGAGCTGGCGGGAGAAACGGGATATTCCGGAGAAAAGCCGCCCCTGTACCGTGTTGTCCTCAAACCTTACTTTGCGGTCGCCTGGTTTCTAACCCGGGCCGCCTTGGTGAGAGCCAAGTGGTCTAACCGCTAAGCCACGGCGTGGTCCTATTGCGGCGGAAGCCTTGAACCGCACCTAAAAGATGAGAGGCAAATAAAAGACAAATGATAAGCATATCGTCCTAGACATCAACTCCATTCGCCTACCAACCATGGGAAAAAAGTTCCAATATGCGGGAATGGAACACCGAACCGGCTGAATGTGAGCCTGACACCCGTACTTTTCTTTTATCAAGCTCCCGTTCTCTGTGGAATAACATCAGTAAAATAGATACAATAACCAATGTTCCAATGTTTCGTCTGCAAACACTGTCTAGTTTTTGTAGTTCGCTTGGTGTCTGCTTGCACTGTTAATTACCAAACTTTCGATTTGGGGAGAAACATTGTTCATATGTAATTAGTGTTTTGCTATGTCGAAACGTATGCTTTGTCATGCGTTGTTAAATAATAGCACACCGAATAGAACTCATCAAAATAGTTCTTTCTATTGGATGTGCATGTGTGTGCGCTAGAGTTCATGGAAATGGTGGAATAAATGGCAAGCGACAGAATGACGTTATGCAAATATTTGCCTAGCCTTTGGGTTTGACGCTGGTTCAGTTAACTATACAGATAGAGAGGTCTGACACCTGGCCTTTGTGTATTGTCATATCGTTTCACAAACACCACAGTACGTGGGTCACATAGGGATGTTCGGAAATGGGAAATGCTACGAAAAGAATTGAATTATTGATAAGCCTTGGATATATGACACATTTTTTTAAGTTTAACTTTCTTTAACGTAGTAGGTCCTATCGCACGATGAACGAATAGACGAAGCGGTGCTCAAATGAACCCAAAATCCATAAAGCTTAAAGTTGATCGATATTTGTCTTCTGAGGATAAGGACACAGTACGGGAGAAAACCTTACCCGAATAACTCGCCGAAACCGAGATTCGAACTCAGACTTCTTGAACGATATGTCGCTTGTGATAGTATATTGCGATACTAATGTGTTAAGCACTTAATACGGAACGAGGAAAGGTTTGAAAAAAGCGAGGCCGCGTTTTTTCTTCAGTTTCAGAGATTCCTTTATGTGCTTACCACATGTGTTTTGCATACTATTGCATACTATTTTTCAACTATGTGTATTTATATAATTATGCAAATTGTAATTTCACAATAAATATTTCAAAACGTTTTTACTTTGCATCGCCTATATGTGTTGCTATGGAGAAATTACTTACCGCGCTAGTGTGGAAATGTCAACTTATTCTGCATAGCAACAATAAAAGTAAGTATAGAATATTAGTTATGTAGTGCAACAAAGCGTATAGGTTTTTAGGATAATAGATTAAAATGCATAAAGAGATAATACGGAATAAGATCATATGATATTAAAAATGTTTATGAACTCTTCTTTTCCAGCTGATCTAGACTTCTATGACATAAGCGGCGTAGTGCACTTTCTCTTCAAATGGGCGTGGTAATGTTTTTCAAAATGTCTAAATCCAAGATTAGTTTCTTAAGACGACCGCGATTGTGATGCAGCAATTGCTGCGTTAGGAGAACTAGAATATGTTTTCTGATGACATTAAATTTCCAGAAGTTATGTACTGCAGCTGAACGTTTAATGTTAATGCAAACAGGTAAAATCTCGTATTTATTTCAAACCTTGAAAAAAAAAAGCAAAAGATGGCATTGGAAAAACAGAATCGAACGAAAAATGTAATGCAATACCCGGCATTTGAAGCAGAGATCCTCTGGTTTCGTCCGTTTGCTCTTACCAACTATTACTCGACAGAGCGTTGAGGCGTATTGACCTTCAGGTGACCAGCGCTGTGATCGTCTCTTATCGGGTCTTATCTGGTCGATTAGAAGAGTGAAATATTAGTAAGTTGATGTACAGTAAGTTACGAAACACAAATAGAGCGATTGGAAGCTGCGTATGTGTATATTATATGTTTTCTCGCGTCTGCCGATGTGTGGCACATTGCTGCCCAGAAGATATAAATATATTTGAACAGACTGTACATATACTGGACCCGCCATGTATGTGCGATAAGCTGAGGTAAACATCTCTGTGTTGCGAATTTGTTCCGATATGCCTTCTCGCTTTGCCATGTAGTAGCTACCGTTGCAACATATCTGAGGACTTTATACTCCAATTGACCTGCGTCTTTAGTGTCTCTACCACATACATAGTAGGTAGACAAGGTATTGGGTTCAACCAGAAATTTCGATACTGAAATCTCAATGGAACTTCATACATGGTTTGAGGTCCCCTGAATTAGGCCAAAAAAAGAGGAGGGAAGCATTTTTTAGGAAAAGGTTGGTATGTCCAGGTGCGCTTGCACCTACGTCTGTTGGAATGATCCACATAACTAAATGACATGAAAAGTTTCAGAAATTTCCTCTCCTTTTTCTGGACCACTTTTATGATTTTTTTTTTTTAATTTACGTCCAACGTTGTCATATCCGACGATGAATGGAATAGGTGAAATGATGCTCAAATGAGCTCAGGGTCAATGGTCCATAGTTACCCAACATTCGTCTTTCAGAATAAGGGAAACCCCCTGAAAAAACCCTTATCCAGGTAACTCACCCTGACCGAGATTCGAAATCGGGACCCCTTGAAAGTGAGGAAGACATGATACCATCACGCTACCGAGGCGGGCTTTATGAAATCTGAACTTCCTTAGAAACAGCTCTATTGATTTGTATTAAAACTCCATATGTTTTAGACATTTCCATGACGATGAAATGTGTTTGTTGAATTTTATGGAAATGTCTTCAAAAGTCCTCTTCATTCTGGATGACGTTGGCATAACCAATGAACTGTAAGACGTAGGCAGAATATTACTATATACATAAAATATGTAATTGTCAAATCACACAAGTTATTCAATAAATTTTCGTGACATGACAATTTTAGAAGAATTTGCTGTAAATGTTTCACTCTTCCAGAACGGGGAAGTCGTATTTTATACCTTGCTTAGGGAACCAACTTCTCAAGGATTTGAATATCCATTAAAGTCTACTTTGTTCCACTTTCCCCTTTCACCTACAAGAAAATTAGCAGTAGGACAATGTCTAATGTTTTTCATATTTGCACGAAAGATGAAGTAAATATTTGTAAGAATATTTTCCAAAATATGTAGAAATGCATATGGCTGGAACGCATAACTTTTCCGGTAATTCAAATTTCGTAAATTCATATGAGATAATATACCCAAATGGCGGTATATGGCAGTATTGGTACTTTTAAGTTGATATTCCTCCCTATCCTTCTCTCTTCCTCTCGTCTGGCATTCACACATTTTCGCTGAAATCTCGAAATCAATTTTTGGATCAACACTTCACCTGTTTAAATATTATAGAAAATAACAAACAAGGTGGTGAAGACTTGATGCTGGACATTTTAATTTGACTGCCGTCCTAATGCCCAGTCGTGTGGGCCGTATCTTAATCGTTAGGAGAGGTGGCTGGCATCACGCATTCCCTAGTCGGAAAATTAGCTCAGGAGATGATCGCTGCCTATCGCAGCTGCTCACCTTCCTCACCTTCCTCGCAATGCTAAGTGGTCAATGGTCCAACGTTTGGGACCTAAAGTCACTAAATCCATAAGTACGAAGGGTCCTGCTCACTTTCCTTACCCGGGAACCAAAGCACCTTTCTCTAGGTTACAGAGCCACACCGCAAAATGTATGGTGCGTAACGGCCACTTTTACTACATACGCCACCACAGGCGGTGATACTGATGATACATAAGATGAAGACGGAGCACCGGCGGCGGGGCAAACCAAGAGAAAGCCCGCTCCACCACATATCTCACTCCTTGGTCGCCTGGGATCGAACCTCCATGAGAGTCGAGCGGCCTAAGTGTAGCGCAGAACTTCTAGAGAATTCTCTACGAAAAGTTAAATGCAACGTTTTTAAAAGCATTGTTTGCATTCTGAGTCTTGTATATATCTCTTCGTCTTCTAGATTGTTATAGTCTTATGTTCATCGGGAAGCACAGAATGTTCTAATAAGGAAGGAGTGACAGTGGTTTCTGCATTACCTTCCCGTCTACCTCTCTTTTTTATTTGTTAATATTATTTTAGATTTCGTATAATCATTAAAAGGCTAAAAACCAAATATGTATACCAGTTTTTAATTACAGGATGCATAGATGTAGATTTGTGTTTACATACACTTAACTTACAAGCCACTAATAGGTTTTTGCAGGACTCGGTATTTTTGCGTTGATTTTATTTATTTTCGCGGGTCTAGGCTATACAGAAACGAAGCAATGGCTTAAGTACGAGATTACCCACCGCAACTCGATACCGAACCTCAACCTCTACTCTGAGAAGAACACTGGGCACTCCGCCACAGTAAAATCTGTTCAAATGTATTAAAGAATTAAAACTGCAGTAAATATTTTGCTGTTTATCGACACTTGTCAATTGCCAGGGCCATATCAATGATGCCGGAGTTTTATCCTGAAGGAGTTACGTTACATGCCAGTAAATCTACTTGCTTGGGGTTCTCGCTTTTAAGCACACTTGAAAATTATCGGTTCGGGCCGGGTGTTTCACGTGCGACCTGGAGATCAGTAAGCAAGCGCCTAACCGACTGAGGCACCCACACCGACATTAAAACGGCAGTGGTTATTTTTACACGGCAGTTTAAATAACTTAAACTGACAGTCATAACTAATAATATTGTCCACACCACTTTCAACAGCATGTTTTAAGTGTACACATTTATTTGGCGAATTACAGATTTATAAAAAAAAAAAAAAAAAAAAAAAAAAATGAAATTGGGACAGTTACGCAAGAAAGCGAAGATAAATAACGACTTTATTTTCTCTGCTTATTTTCGTATCTATACTTTAATGTATTTAAATAAGCTTTGCAACAGTTGGCATTTATCCGAATCTAGAGGGCTTAGGAAAATGTCATTGTGTTTGGTAAGTTACGAGCTGTCTTACTTAAAGGAAGCAATAAATTTGACTACTGCGAGGAAGACAAAAGCTTGCTTTCTTTCAAAGCACGTACCTGCAAGGATCACAATAATGTCTTGTGCTCTCGTATCCAATCCATTTACTGAAACGTTTCTCTTGTCAACCGCTGTGATGCATTGTTTCTTCCCTTTCTTCTTTGGTTTGCCCTTTTTGTTGAGAAATTCTCACCCTTGCAGATTTTAAAACAAAGCTCCAATAATGGTTTAGAGCAGTGATTCACCAACTTGGGTGCACAGCACTTTTGTCGTGAAGATTAATTAAATAAGCGACGTGTTAGACAATGGAAAGAACACCAATTGTTTCATTACAATTCCTTAAGCATCTGCATACGACGTGAAATTTGATCACGGTCGATTAAGTTTTACAACACTTCTTTACTAGCAGTTGAAAATTAACCCGTAGTAGTGGTTTAGGTGTAAAATGAATTACTGGAGAACAAAAGTTTCCTAGATACAAGCTCCTGTCTTGCATTTAGTTCTCATAGGAAAGCTTTATTTAAACACAGTAAGTTCGTTTTCGAAACAACATATCTAGACCAGTTCTAAACTTTTAAAATTTAAGCCCTTAGAGGAAGGGTATCTGTATGGAAACCCAGGATCACATGGGAAAAGGGAATAGGCAGATCGCAGCAAGCAGATGGAAAAGCATGGAACCAGCTATGCAGAGTGTTAGAGGATGGAGTAGAATCCAAGAGATGGATTCGAGGCGGTCTCCAAGCACCACAAGAGTAGTATTATTGGGAAATTAAAGAAGAAGAAGAAGAAGAAGAAGAAGAAGAAGAAGAAGAAGAAGAAGAAGAAGAAGAAGAAGAAGAAGAAGAAGAAGAAGAAGTACTACTAGTACGGAGTTTATTCTGAAAGTGATCTTGGTAGTGTTCATTAAGAAACTAATTCATGTATCCATTTTACATCATTGGCGATATGTCTTGTGCTAAAATGGTTTAGAAATAATGAATCAAAGGCTTACTTGGATTCAAAATGCAGAAGTAGCCTTCAAACATCTTGCCAGTTGCATGGAGGAATAAATGAGTTACGAATTCATAGTAAGGTGTTACTGGGAAAGGAAAGGAAAACGGTGGTTTAGTTGATTTTGAAAAGGTTTTTAAAAGTTAACGTCCGCGCAACTTTGTCATATAGGACAATAATAAAATGGGTGAAATGACACTTAAATGAGCCCAGGGTCCATAGAACTTAGAGTTGCCAGAATTTCATATTTAGGATAAGGAAAAGTTATCCAGATAATTCATCCTGACCGAGATTCGGAGAAAATGAAACAATGTATGCGGTCTTTCAAGATATTAGACTGCAGCAAATATTACATATAATATTTGAAGGGAAACATAACATTTGGGCAAATAATGGGGTATACAAAACATTGGGAACATATCCGTCATTCCTCTGCAACTGTATTTTACAGTCTTGGCATGTTGGCAGTTTCTTCTGAGATGGCATCTAACAGTTATAGTGGGAATATTGGATATGCCAAGGAAATTGGTTCAAGGTATCCCACAGTGAAAGTCGGCCGGATTGAAATATGGAAATCGCGGGGGTCATATAGTTGAGATTGCCAAACATCTGCGTAATTAAGACCTGAAGCTTTCCTGGCGACGAATTCGCTCACTTTCTTCTAGAGCAGCCAGCCAGGTGAAAAGATGAATTTTGACTGATGATGGGAGAGATGTACACTTCCGAAGCGTTGATATCTAATCATCTTTTCACCTGGCTGGCTGCCCGAGAAGAAAGTGAGTATATGCGTAATTGTTTTGCAGCTATATATGTGGGGTAAAGCGCTATATTCTAAGAGAATTACGTTTTACATATCGTGATTCCTCAACATAGGGATACAAAGTTGTACAGTGTACTATAGCACGCTCATTTACTGCAACATTATCTTATTCCTTTATTGTCTTAGAGGAAATATGACTCGATGATAAGTAGTGACATAAAGCCACACCTTACAATAACTTTAGTTCAAGATGTTCTTGTTTTAAGTCCGATTATTCGCCGAGAATCATGGAATGTGGCACTTGAGTCTTACCTATTGTGTTATCAGTAGGCACTTCCCAACAATGGCCTACTCTCATTTCCAGATCTCAGTCCGATTGACTTTTGGTTGTAAGGTTATCTTAAAGAGCGAACCTTTCTGAATAATCCAACCGTCACATTGCAAATGAAGGATACAATCTCGCAAGAAATTGTAAATAATCCAAGACATAATCTCCATAATGTGCGTGCTGTCGCAAGGTGCTATGTGTTGAACGAGAGTAAAGGGCATCTCATAGTTTTGTAAACTCCATTGTTTGACCAATGGGGTTGTGAATATTTGAAGCTGTTTAATGTTTAAACTACCTTTTGAAAGGCTTTCTATTTTAGTGTTTCGATCAATATCTCAAACATGTGAACTTATGAAACAAGATGAAGCTGTTAGGGATGGGATTTTCTGCTTTTGCTCACGAGCAAATAGAATACAGCGCAACATAATTCCCGAAGGATGAGAGTTCATAGCAAAAAGCTAGTTATTATCTGCCTGAAACTACTTCAACTAGGCAGGGGAATATTAGCTGTCATATCCATTGTGCACTGCTATTCAGAAACATATCGCTGGTACAGAATGCAGCCATCTGGTTTCTGCACGAGATCCTCACACGCAAGTCCCTTTTGTGTTTGATCCTGCCGTGTGATAACATATCCTTTGACCTGCTTCTGTTCTTTTACAGCATGATGTTCCTGCATTGCTCTCATACATCAATTAGGCCTACTCCTGAATCACTTTTTGTGCTACGCCTTGTTTATTTCAACCATAGCGTACAAACAACTTTCTGATTCGCCATGTTGGAACAATATTTAACTGCGTTCAAAGCGAGTACAATTTATGCAGCTTTTTATAAATAATGTGCTCCTACAAACATTATTTTTCCCCCAAGAGAAAATTCCTTAATGTCGATTCGCTGATTCTTGAATTTTCATATTGACTTGTCTTTCATTTGCACAGCTCTCTTCTTTAAATTCTATGGTCATATCTGGGACTTTGACTTGAGAAAGTATTACTAGAATTTGATTCATTGATTTCTATTTCATTGCATCTATATTCTGTTTTATTTTCACAGCCTTCCTTTAAATTGTGTGATCATGTCTTGGGCTTGAATTTAAGAAAGGACTGATAGTGTGCTTTTATTGCATCCTTTTACGATGTATTTACTATCGGACGCGACTGAACAAAATTGTTAAATGGTGCTAAAACGGATTTTGGGATGGTAGAAGTTTCGCGACGTTCATCTTTACAGGATAATCTAAAACCGTTGAAATAGTCAAGCATTTAACGCTACTAATGTTGTTGAAATCTTATTAATAAAATAGTAGCTGCTTTAATAAAAGTTAATTCAGATAAGTTGTGTGCTTAGTTAAAATATAACTAATGTTCGCATTACGCCCCCTCCTCAAATCAGGAAACGTTCACCACAGTGAAATAATGTTGTCTTTTAAAATCGGATTGAAATAAAAGCTTTGCGGAATTTAGGAATTCAGAAATAATTACTCCCGCCTCCCGCCACAATTTACCAGGGTCGATGACAATAACAAACGACGTTCTGATCAGCTCTCGTTGCGACAACACTCTTGTTACACCTTTACAACTGACTGCTGGCGTGTCACAATCGCTTATATATATATACATATATATATATATATATATATATATATCATTCATAAATTCGAGAGCTTTCGAGTACAAACAAGAAACCAACTTTTCTCTGTCAATCACGATATCACTAGAACCTTCCAAACGTGATATCCTATCTGTGCCGGCAAGTCTTTCACCTCTGTGATACACTATCCGTCTCTTGTTTATCGGCGCTATCGTTATTTGTCGGCTCTTTGTGAACGCTAGCCGATAATCCTTTGTCTAAACAAGCCGCGCGATCGTAAATAATGACTCGCGACAATATTATCCATGTCCTTCACCTTCACATCAGGCTTTGCGCTAATCATCGTGGTTCTATATCGGATCCAAAGCTTCGGTTAGTAAGGTCCGTCCTTAAAAGGGACAGACGAACAAGAATCCCCTAACGTCACGATAATGATACAATATGAATTTTTAATGTCCCATAATGCATCAGCCAGAGCAAATTTAATAAAGGTACCACCAAGAGTTCCTCTGAAATAAAAGGAAGTATTTAATCCAGTGCTTTTGTCGCTTTGTAAGTTAATGAAAGACAGGCAAGAAGTAATGTGTTGGCCAACACAAAACCGTCACTTTTCACCCTTTGAGTATCCATAGAAAAAACTTCAGTGAGTGAATAGAATTAACTCATAAAAGTTCGGTTGAATTCTATTGTTGTTAGAATTGTCACGGTGATATCTTGCAAGTTGCTTGAGGCGAAGGAATACTATTTTCGTACCATTTCGTTAGGCCTTTTGCTGGGCGACATTATCCTTTTCGGGTCTCACTAGTGAAAACGTCTTGAAATGCGCTTATCTTAGTGAATTACATTGCATTGAAACAATGTTTTCTGTCATATTTTGTGGTTTGGTAGATGAATTTTTATATATTTTAGTAGAATTTAGTATATACATGACATGCTTCTCTTAAAATTAAAATTGGGGAGTTCTTAACCTGGCCTTCAGTTGCGAGCGGGGCAACCTGACTTAATCCGAATAATACCATAAAGTAGTTCAGCCCGCACTGGTAAGCTTTCCTTTTGTTATCTCTGTTTAGGTTCAGCGTTTTCATAAGATGCGATACGAAAATTTTCAAGAAAATATCCTCACGTCAATTACATTTCACATGGAAAGTTTTCCCCAAAATTTAACTATTTCTAACGCATTTTGATTAAAATGCTGTAAATTAAAGTATTTTCATTTAAAATTAAATGTATATTCTACATTGTAAACTTTGCAGTTCTTTTCATTCTGAGTCTATTTTGCATGATAGATAAACCATAAGTGAATGACAAAACATTTCTAAAATCATTTATATATTTCGTGTACTTGGTTTCAGTTATTGTTCTCAAATGACAAATGCTTATGGGGTTTTTCTCTTGATCAGTCAGAACATAGTATTTGAAAGTCCTCACATAGCGACATGTTCTTTATAAATAAGACTATATTTTCTCTTTCATCGTAAAAAGAAATACCTATGTTGTTGTTGTTGTTTTCAAATGCTAGGCTTTGGCAATGAAGCCATTAGCTCTCTTGCTCTCCAATATTTCTGTGTAGTGGGTCCGGCAGATAGGACTTCACTGGTTAAAAGATGTTCTTCAGTCACTTCCTCTTCTTTGTTGCACAGAGGACCATTTGGACTTGTATAAATTCCTATTCTGTGTAAGTGTTTGGCCAAATATTCATGTTCCGTAAGTAATCTAAAATTTGCTACTGCAGCTTTACGTGGGATTTCTGGAATAATTTCCGGATTATTAATTAAAATGTTCAATTTTTTATCTTTGGCTTTGTTAGATATTGATTGGTTTTGTTTTTATATTTGCTTTTGATTGATCTTTTTATGGATATAAAGGGGAAGTTTTTACTTTTGTTCTGAATTAAATTTGCACCTTTTTTGGCAAGAAAATCAACTGATTCATTTCCAGCAATTCTACAATGTACAGGTATCCACTGTAATACAATTCTTTTCTGTAGTTTTTGAAGTTGTTGGATCATTTTGTGACATTCTTTAATTTGGATTGACCTCATTTTATATGAACTTATTGCACATAATGCTGCTTTAGAACCAGAAAGTATGACAGCATTTTTTAATTTATCTATTCTGTATAGAAGGTGTTGGAGCGAAATATGAATAGCCGTTACTTCTGCATCAAAATTTGTTGTGTGGTATCCTGCTGGTTGATAGAATGAGAACAGTGCACACTTAATTCCTGCTCCTGAGTTGTTGTCCAAGTTAGATCCATCTGTGTAGATATGTAACTATTGTTCATAGTTTCTAATGCTAGTACTTTTAGTACAGATTTGGAAGTTTCAGATTTAGTAACTATTTGTTCTAAATCTAATTGCATATTAATTGGTTCAAAAGTTAGTGGGTTTTATTTGATTAACATTTTTTCTTTAGAATTAGGAAGATTCAGATGTTTTTAATTCCGTAACTTTGTGTAGGAAACTTGTTTGTGTTTTCATCTTGATTGGTTGTAGTAATCTTTTCTCCCATTTTGTTTTTAATCGCAACATTTTTTCAGGTTGTATTAGTGCCTGCTCCTCTAACGTTAGAAGAAATACCTATGTAAATTTGAAGTTTTATTTGTATAGACAAGAAGTTCGATAATAATTAGTTTTTGTAAGAAGAACGAGTATAGAAGGCGGTTTATCAGATTTTTTGCTTTCTGCAGAACGGTTGCGTGTCTTCGAGAACAATTTCAGAAGGTTTTGCTTGTGATTGTTGTAATTATGAAGCGGCGTTTATTTGGGAAAGGCACACAATGTACGACATGTGTACAGGGTCGCGTTGGTGAGAGGCCTATTCTTGTGAAAAGAGAACAGGCATTTTCTTCTCAAAGCTGCGTCTCCTTTTGATCTTGGTGGGTGAGCCCTCATTAAGAAAACACCGCACAGAGGACTAAAGGAAGATGCCTCTTTGTTTCGGGTTCCTAATGGTAGATCAATGTTCCATCGCTCTGGTCATGAGACGTCCACCGTCTTAAGTGAAAATTGCTCAAGCATAAAGTGATAAGCTGCTTCTAACGTTATTTAGTTTATATGCATGTATAATATTTCTTAATTCGTTCGATTGTATCGATGGTATCGATCTTTTCCTCACAAAGCGGTAAAGTCGCTTTCAGCTTAATAGCCAGGGCCCGGATTTTTAGGTCGAGTATTCCTTCATTTTAGGTTTCTTATATGTTTAAAATATTTTTTTCAGGGTTTCTTAATTAAAATGGGTTTCTTAAATATTTCGTTTGTTTATCACTACATGTACTTGGAATTGTCTTTCTGCTAATTACTAATAAGGTTTATACAACAAAGTATTGCACAAAAGTATATATTGCTAAAGATATTCACCAAAGAACGGAGAAAATGGAGTTTACTGTTTGCTTGCTATGTTATTTTTTTGGCATTGCATTAGATAGTCACATATCCAAATTTTTTAGGGGAAAAACTTCTATTGTCACGCAACACATTTTTGGATGAAAAGAAGTTCTTTCTTCAGAACATGACATCATAGCAACTAGATGCCAGTGCAGCTGTTTCTATGGGTAGCTTTTCCGTATACTTTTCTAGCTGCAATGATTTTCATGTCCTCAAACCCAGGAATAATTTTCAGCAGCTTCGAAGAATGTGCACGTCCCACTGGTCCAGGTATTTGTTTTCTCGAAAAATTGTCGGTATCTAGAGCGTCTTTCGGTAGTCAAGTTGTACGTTCCAACTATAGAATAGCTTTTGGTATAAAACCAAAATGCATATTAAAGGAGGCAAAGGAGGCTGGAAGAATGTGGACTCAAATGATCTAACATTGGCAATGGGGGAAGCTTCTCTTTCATCTAATTCATTGACAACATTTTTAATGTCCTTAAGTGGTCAGCATAAGAACAGAATAGGAACAGAGTTCGAAATTCGGTCGGAGTGATTTACACGTACATGTTTTCCTTATCGGAATGAATGTCATTTAAGGGCGAATTTGCGCGTCTCGGTAGCGCAGATGGTAGCGTGTCTGCCTCACGTTCAAGAGTTCCCGAGTTCGAATCTCGGTTAGGGTGAGTTACCTGGATAACGATTTTTGTGGGGTTTTCGCTTATCGTGAAAGACGAATGTCGGGCAACTCTAAGCTCCATGGACCCCGGACTCATTTGAGTATCATTTCACCCATTTCATTCATCGTCAGATATGACTTAACGTTGGAGGACGTAAAAAATCACAAAAAAGGTAAATTTCACTTGTTTTATTAATTTGACCTGGAATAGCTTCAAATTAACATTGAAAATAGGAAAATAGCATTCTTCGTTCAAAAAGTGAAAGCAGCTATTTATGATATTTTAGGTGTCAAACCCTCATTTTGGTTTATTTAGCTGAAATAAGGTTAAAACCTAAATATCCGGGCCCTAGTACTGACCGAAGGGGTTCTTCTTTCTCAGTAACAGAGATGAGCTACGTTCCCATTCCTAGCTTGGATTCTTTGTGGGTTTTCTGGTTGATAGCGGAGTTCTGAGGTGGTTCGTTTGAAGTTGATGGCATGCTTCGTAGCTGCCAAATGGTGGTCTATAAAATTATGGTAGCTACACCAGCCAACACAGTCTAACTTCCCTCAGCAGCACTAGTTGTTTACTAATTCAGATATATGTTGTGCAGAACTAGATGGATTTTTTTAAAAGCAAGGAACCTTTATCATTATAAATTTCGGTGTAGGTGAAAAAGTAGATAATACAGGACATGAAACGTCAGTTGCTTAATACATGTTCTTCGTTTTTGCAGTTATTGAACTTGCGTGCTGTAAATTGGAGACGTAAACAGACCACTAAGCTGTGATTAGGCATGTCAGACGTGCAGTTTGCAGGGAGACCCTCAACGTTCTTAGCAGGAGCTTCCCTGCTCAAGTGTTCTTGCTACACCTTTGTGTTGTATTTGCCTGGAGAACGCTAAGAGCTGTTGACGTCATGCTACATTTAGCGATTTTTCTTTTGGGCCGTAAAACAAGTACATGTGTGTCACGTGAAACACTACAAGCTCTATGTTTGTACTGGAACTTGTGGTGACCGATGAGATATCTTGTATGTTGCATTTGCATGACTTCCTTTAATATCCTACTTCTTAAGAGAACGCATAGCCTAATTTTTGAAGTTCTACATTTTTAAACATGTGTGTACTTTTAAAATGTATACCGTATCATCCAGAGGCATCAACAGGTATTGACATTTTCCTTGCAATGTATTGATGTTAGAATTATCACGATAAAATTAATAATTTTATCAGAAATCAGCGGGGATAGATAAATAATTGTAATAAAGCTTTTCACTTGCTGAAATCAGTATATGTCTAAACGAAGTGTTAGTCACATTTTTTCATAGTGATGTTATTAACTAAACTTTCGTGTTAAGGTAGTATGGCTCAAGTGATTATTGTTCTAGTGAATTCAGTCATAAGGAAACCATTAGCTTAAACGTCAGATCCCCGGAAATCAGTTATGTTCAAGAAGCTTTTATGTTTCAGATATGAATTAGTACCTTGAATTGGTAACATAAGTAATAATGATAGTGGGGGTAGAGATTATAAATGAGATTGTGTTGGTAAAAATAATCGAATTCATCTAAATTTTCGATAAATTTCATTAACCTTTCTAAAAATAAATGAACGAAATAAAGTAAAGCTAGAAAACAGCCCTTCCAGCTAAATAGAATTTTGCCCAACTGTTCGATTATAAACTTTTTTTAAAGCATTGATTTACTACAGTATTATTCAACTACATGGATCCCGTTTTTTCCTTTATAAAAGTTCGTGCCTAAACTTACTGTTATATAATTTTACATTTACTGTGATCAATTAACGGCAACTGTAGCGTCAATACCACTTTCAGTTCATACAGCATCACATTTTTTCTCAAAATTAGTGTTTCACAAGACTTTGCGTTAGTTGACACAACTTCTCAACTTTTCTGGTTATATTGTTTCCGAAACTTCCAAAAGTGTTTCGGAACCTTGCAGATTTTGATAATAAAATTTTAAAATATGCTGTATATGGTCAATGCTTTGACCAATGATGCTTTGCTCAATGAAATGCGAATATTTACGGAAATCTACAACATAGCTACAAGCGAAAAATAAAAATGGCTTATCTGGAAAAGGGATGTCATGCACGCTGATTAGGTTATAGGAGGGTGTTCAGATGTGTACCCCACGGCCTTCGTGGATTAACTTAGCAGAATGATGATGAGATATGTATGAGGGTGGGTCCAAAAGTAATGCCTCCTATTTTTTCCCCTTAAATAACTAAGTTATGTGAAAACTTTGAATTTGGCGCAGTTACTCAAACCCTCTTCTCCAATCCCCTTCAGTAGTAACTTCCTAACTCAACAAGTGGCAGCACTGCATCCTCTTGGAAAATGGCTGACATCGACATTCGTATTAGGCAGCGTTCTGTGATTGAATTTTTGACAGCGGAAGGTAAAACGCCAATTCGCATTCAGGAATGGCTTAAAAATGTGTGTGGTGATGCAACGGTGGATGTCAGCACTGTTAGACGATGGGTTCGTCACTGTAACGAAGCTGAAGGGCAAACACCATTGGCAGATGAAAAGCGAAGGGGCAGGCTGGTGGCTGCAGTAATTCCATGCAACTTTCAGCGAGTCGATGACATCATTCGTGGTGATCGCCGGGTAACAACAGGTGAATTGTGTCGCATTACCTTCCTCAGTAAAGGCAGTGTGATGACGATTATTCAACAACTGGGTTACTCAAAAGTTTGTTCACGTTGGATACCAATAATGTTAACCGCCCAAAACAAAGAAACAGGGAAAACAATAGCCTCCGAACACTTGCAGCGCTTCAATTTAGAGGAATGGCATCACACAACGTCACCGAAGAAAAAAAAATCAAAGCTCAGTGGTCGGCATGGGAAGTTATGACGACGGTGTTTTGCGATGCAGAGGGTGTGCTTAGATTGATTTTTTGGAGCAGGGATGTACAATAAATTCTGTCCAATGCCTCAGAACTCTCAAAAAGCTGAAAGCGCGTCTTCGCCGAGTTCGCCCAACAAAAACTATAGCGGATGTACTTCTTTTGCATGACAATGCAAGACCACACACCAGCCTTTACACCACTGCAGAGATTGAGAAATTGGGGTGGCAAGTCTTACCTCACTCCCCATACAGCCCTTACCTGGCACCATTAGACTTCCATCTGTTCGGGCCACTAAAGGAATCTCATCGTGGGATTCACTTTGAAGCTGTGAAAACGTCCGTGCGTCAATGGCTTAGGAAGAAAAACCACGTGTTTTACCACATTGGAATACATGCCCTAGTTAAAAGATGGACCAAAACTGCGGTAAAGGATGGAGATTATATTGAATATTGACAAATTAATCGTCAATGTTGTAGTTTTCAAGCTATGTAAATTAGATTCAATTTTCTTGGCAGTGAAAAGAGAAAAAAAATAGTAATTACTTTTTGACCCACCCTCGTACGAGGGTGTGTATGAGAAAGCTGAGGAGTTCACATATGAGTTTGCCTTATTCCAATTGTATTTCATAATCCTAATCTGATTTAATGGACCATATATCCGAAAATGCCAGGTAATGCCGCAAATATTTCATTGCAGATATTTACTATGTTATGTTATTTAAATTACCTTGCACATAACACGTAATTGTATTCCGAACGAATTTTGCTTGACAAAAAGACAAAAATGTATTTTATTTTTTGTTCAGTGTTTGGCAAGTTTGATTCTATACAAATACTATATTTCAGGATATTACATTATATTTTGCTGTTGCCCCACTCAGCTTCATTTTCTCATGACACAACCACAGATGCGGGGCTCCAACTATGGTGGCTAATGTATGCAACATTCCCAAACCGCCACTGAATTTATCGCCCATGATGTTTGGAAACCCCTCTTAAAAGTCGTTGGTAGGGTTGACACTCTGCTTGAGCATGTACAGCTTATCTAGTTTACTCAAGCCTTCTGCAGTGCCAAAGTCAACATTTACACGAGCTTATGACAAAAAATTCTGTTCACCTAGCCAGGAAATGGGGTAATTACACAGCTTTTGCCGCTTTAAAGCTTATGAGTGCATTAACAGATTACCACACATTATACCAGGAAGTTTTATTGTGCTTTTCTACCCCGCAATGTCATGGTACATTGTTGTCCACGTTTTAATAACCTTTATTTAGACGTTGTGTGGAAATAGACATGTTTTCAAGCTAAAAATAAAACAGCGAATGTAACTTTACGCACTATTAGGTATGTACGTACTTTTCACACTACATGTGTAACACCGGATACTAGGAAAAAATTAATATTAATATGTTTGAAATCAAATTGTGTATACCTCACAGTTATATAGTTATTAATTATTTATTGTAACACACCATATCACAAAACAAATCGATATCTGATCGTGTGTTGTAAAGCGAGATTCCGTAAATAACTTCATTACCTTCATATCCGTTGCATAAAGCAATACACGCGTAACTAAAAACATATATTTTTGATTAACAAGGGATAGGATTAACTCTTTGCCTGAACACTGTAACGGTATGTTTTAGTTAGAACTTTTTATATGAATATTGTTTTCTGATTTCACTTAGTGGGCCATGTAATGACAATATAAAAAATATATATGTGTAATTTTGTGATTGGGCGTAGTAATGATTGTATTACGTTTTGTGATGACGTAGAAGTAAATCGGCCAATCACAAAATTAATAGAAGATAACGATAGATACGGAAAATCAATACTCGTCAAAAAGAGTTATTTGGTATTCGTAATAGTGATAAGTGGACGTTCAAAAGTGATGAATTTTAAGTAATTAACTGAAATTATATTAACTTGAAAATAAGTATTTATCGATGTGTTGGAGGTAACCTACAGTGATTGATTTAGAATGAAAGTTCGAGTAAAATGTAATCCGTATTATACAATCAAATTATATATTTAATCAAACTCAATCATCAAGAAACAATTCAAATTAATGCGAAGTAATCCTGTTACATTTGGCTTCTCGACCTGGATCTTCGAAACAGTCAACGTGCATCCTATCTGCTGCGAATGGAGGAAAACGCCACAAATATTGTGCCCTAACGTGGGGCTCGATTAAGATGGAGAGCGATTAACGACGAATAAAAATAACGCCACAAATATGGCGTCCCAACTTAAAGGCTTCGAATTGGTTTCAGGTTTATTTACACAACGGTCACATCACTTATCCAGTAATCATGCCCTTTCACGACAATGGCTTTTTTTTTGGTCTGTTTATTTCGGAACCGGTTGTACATTTCTGTTCAGTTTTGTTTTCTTAAACATTGAGTTGCTATTTCATCCCATAGTCCGCCATGCATATTGATGCCATAGTTATTTATGCATGGTGGACCTTAAGTCATATTCCTTTTTTTTTTATTCCATTTTGCGCTTGCTCCTTACCCTAAATTCCCCTAGCATTTTTATATCCTCTTCCTTTTGTAGCTTCTTTTCGCTAATTCTATATTAAACTGCTTTCTCCACAACTTTGTTTCTTCACATTCTACTATTTAATATAAATCGTTTTCTGCTCCTCCACACAAAGGATATTAACCAAGTTTACTGTCATCTTATCTCCTCTTAACTTACGCACACTTCATCTAGTCCAACTTCGACCTTGTCTTCCTCACCTATTGTATTCATCCACATATTTCTCTATGTCCGAATCCATCTTTACTTGACTGTAAAACATTAAAATTATCTTGTCACCCAGACTAGGAAATAATTCTTGTTTATCTATATCCTCCACTTTATTCGTTACTTCTACCCAGAAACTTCTAACTTCTCCCTCTTTTCCCACATGTTACACATTCCAATATTCTTCCAATTTCCTGAACTCAGTTCTACCCAGCATAAGATTTTTCCTGCGTCGCTAAACATTTTTTCAGAATATTATGCTCATCTAGAGATTTTATTCTATACTATCATTCCCTTACGACCCACTCTTCCCATCTCCAAATCATTGGGATCTTGTTAAGTTAGGTTAGGGTTAATGCGTGTGTGTATGCGTGCATGTACTCATCTTACAGTTCCCCCTATTGTAAACATTTGAATGTGTACAGAACAGCAGCCACAAATTTGAAAGCAAAGGCTACTTGGCAAAGAAAATATTCCGAGGGTGAGAATGACATTGGTAAATAAAATAATTTAACATGTAGAAATGTAGAGTATTTAATTACATTAGTGCTCTAGCTGATAGATTGAATAGAGAACTATTTACCTTAAACATTTTTTTTGTAATTTACGCCCTCCGTCAGACGATGAATGGAATGGATGAAGTGATGCTCAAATGAGCCCGGGGTCCATAGAGCTTAGTTACCCGGCATTCGTCTTTCAGGATAAGGGAAAATCCCGGAAAACACCTTATCCAGGTAACTCACCCTGACCGAGATTCGAACTCGGGACTTCTTGAACGTGAGGCAGACATGCTACCACCACGCTACCGAGGCGGGCTATTGCGTTAAACATTTGATGTGTTACGTTCACATGGCTTTCTCTACATTTGTACATAGAATCGTTTCAAATGCTTATACCTCTACATCATGTTAATCGAGATAAATACCTTATTGGTTACTTACAAGAAAATGCAAAAGGAATGAAGTAGGCATGAGATGATAATGAAATACCTGGTGACTGAAATTCTGTTCTCTTTACGCAACCAAGCAATTGAAAAAGAAAAATAGTAAGGACTTCTCATTTGATACAATTACAAATAATGGAAAATTAAGGGAGATAACAAGAAATATAGTAAAAATATTTTAGTTTATATAGTGTCTTTTAAGGGGATATAGATTGTTTTGTGCATTAAGCTTTTGTGTATATCTGTTACCTTTTGCCACTTATGCAAAAGTCATACTTTATTCAGACTGAAGTACACTTCTAATGTCTCTCTACAAATTCAAGACAAACAATTCATTTGTGATGAAAATGCCTTAAACACGCAGTATTTTACTTACAGTTATTAGAATCGTTTTCAAGATATTCAATATATTTCATATAAAGCTAGTCTGGGGTTGCATATTTCTTGAAAATGTTCATGTCTCTTCGTTGTCTTTAATTCACGTACGTTATTCAAAAATGTCTTGTACGGATTCAGGGCATCACAAAACCTATATTTCGAGTGAAATCTCCAAATGGTCGGGTGGAATGCAATACGCACTACGGAATGTGAAAACACACGTATTTGTGTCTCTTTTCTTTCCACAATTTTACAGTATAGGTTTTGACAAATGAATGATATTAAATTTGAACCGTATGTTATTGTTAATTTAATGATACAAACAAAATCAAAGATTGAGAAGGCCCGGAGGTAATAAGTATACTTTTTTGCGGAAGTTTATATCAAAACTTCAACTGAAAATAAGAACATAATAGATAGGAAAGTAACGGAAGATAAGTAGTTCTTTAGGATATGGGAAAGATAATTCATTTACATCTCTAATATCAGGAACAAATTGCTAGAAATTTTAAAAATGTTGTCAACCATATGTGCTACAAGGAAGTTTTATTTGAGTGTTTCGCGTTAACATTTAGTTGTTAAAGAAATGTTTAACATTTAGTTTAAATATGCTTAGTTAATTTCCCACATAGAATACAGTTTAGTGTAGTGGATACCGTAATCTTCGCGTGGCATCCTTTAATTCACATACATTTTATTTGTTTATTTCTGATGTTCCCTCACGCGTACAAATTTACACGCGCTTATCGTTTTCTAAGCATGTAACTTTTTACCCTTCAAAATACCACAAAATGTGTATGCATGAATTTGCAGTTTTCGGTAGAATGCCTATTAAAGAGTTAAAATTTGTGGCACTGCAACCCATATGAGCCTTGCTCTACCAATGCACCGCCACCATCACATATGCAAGTTAGTCCTGATACAGAGAGATATGTTCGACACAATGCTTATCCCTGCCGGAACGTTGGCTGCGTAACCTGCGTTAACGTAATGGAACTGTATATGTGGAAGAGAGGATAAACCAGCAAGGGAGGGGTAGCAAGGGACAAGGAATGTTATCAGAGCTCAGAGGTAATCACATATACATACAATACATTGTAGCTATCACTCTCTCAGGAGATGGAACACTGACCCCCACTTCTTTTATATGCTGTTCATATTCGTACTTCAGGAGTGGGAATACGTTAGGATGTTTTACAAAAGCTCTACAGACTAACTTCTCAAATGCTGAGTACTCACGTCTTAACATGGGTCAGAAGAATCCTCTCCCCTTTAAGTGGGCTGGAATTCTAATACATTCCTTACCGAATGAGCACACTCTAATGCATTAGATACTGCAACATGCAAAAAGTGAAATTTTATGCCACTTCTTACTATTTGTACAAAATTCCACTTAATTTACTCAGAAAATTTTTCTCAATACTACTCGCAGATAAATTTAGTGGGTGGATTTCCTTGAAAATGTTCTGTCCATACAGCTACTTTAAAGTTTGGTATTGCCCTTTAATAATAGTAATAATAATAATTATAATAATGATGATAATAATAAAAATACATATGTGATTATTTGAAGCTGACAATCGCATAACATTACATGTATAAAATCGGCACTTTCTAAAATCATCACACTGTATATAAAGTAGCGCCTCCTAAAATTAACAGTAATAAACGTTGATCATTTAGATTAATACTGGTTCTGGTCGATTCCCATCGAAACGGAGCTAAAGCCTACTGTATACTCAACCTTTGAATGACGGTGGCCTTTTAACATTTGCCTTTTGCCTATTCTATCTTTGTGTCCATTCTTGCTTTCATTTTGTCCCTTCTCTGCCTGCGGGCCTTAAGTCTTAAAGAAGGTTTTCAGCAAGCAGTTTATTCCGGTAAGATGTGAATGGAGATGCCCCACTTTAGCACACATCCAGGCAGAAATGAAGGTCTTTGTGTGCAAGGCATTAAAGATAATTCGTATGCATATCTGAGCATGCTGTATATAACGTCCTTTTGACAGGGATTAATGCTGACCTTCTGTGCTGGCTCGGAGTACAGTGAATGGCTGGGACGCATTACCACGCATTAATCAGGCAAGGGAGCATACAGCTGCTGATCTGTCGTACTTTAGGAACAAAGATCTTGCTGCACTGCTTGACAGGTCTGTTAATTGCTTTCGCACGAAAAATAGTAGAGGAATTGCAGCGTTTGAGCATTTCCTTGCAGTCAAACACAAAGAGGTTGCGGGCAATTGAAGGAACTGCATTTAATAGTCTGCAAAATCATACTAACGGCTTAAGGAGACTTTACTGAAATTACTAGCTCCTTCAAATTTCCACCATCATGAACATAGTATGTTAGCTTTTTTTCATGGATATTCATCACAATCGTTAATATCACTTCCCTGATATTTGTCTTTTTTATAACCTCTAGACCTATCATTTTTATATTTTTATCACTTCACTAGCATTTATCATTTTCATAACATATCTGTCAGTATATTAATATTTTAGTATGTTTCTTGTAATCGTATATACTTCCTTTTAACTGTGAAATAATTAATTCGTCGAGTTTTGATTTTCTCTAGGGTAATCAAACACTCTTAAGAATTGCTGTTTTCTGCTGAGAGAGTGAAATGTAACAGGTTACATAAATTAAATTTATGTTAAATTCAAGTTAATGTTGGTCAACTTTCAGATCTGGCCAGTTGCGACGGAAGAGCCTTCTGAGATTTTAGACAAAGAATCCCTTGGCTTTATAGACACTACCTTCTTTAGCTTTTGATTGGTGACATTTTGTTTAGCTCTGTAGCATTTTTCTAGCATATAATAAGTCTTGCCTATTTCGTTTCTACTTACATAACCAGTGGTAAAGTGAAAAAAGAAAAACAGGAAGAAGTAAAAGGAAAGCATATTTGACAGATCTAAATACTGCATTCTATTTTAGCGAAATCTATATTTTAGAGTAGTTAAAATTTGAAACAGTTATTTTATGTTCAATTTTATTTAAAATTAATTTTTGTTGCTATTTGATAAAAAACGAGGTTTAAGATAACAAGTAAAATTGCGAAAGTGGTCTGAAAGAACAAAAGAAAATTGAATACTAATCACGATGTTATTAATAACAAAATTAATTTAGTATAAATCCCAATGCTAAAGTGCCTGCTCAAGACGTCAGCGTTTATTTGAAAAGAACACTGTGACACATGGAAACAAACTTAGGTTAATTCTCCGAAAAGCAAGCTTCATGTTGCAAGAAATAATTCAGTGCCCTTTTCAGTTAATTTACTAAATCGCCGTGGCCAAATACTACTAACTAGAATTCTAATTGGACACACGAAACTCACTCATTCCTAAATGCTATCTAAGGAACAGCCACCTGAATGCACATCCTGCAATATAAGAAACGCCATTCAGCATATAATCGAGAACTGTCAGCAATATGGCATCTACAGGGAAAAATTCAAGACTCCAAGCAATCTACATCTGTCAACGAGTGATACAAATGCATGTAATAGATTAATACAGTTTTTTTAAATACACTTATCTATACAACAAAATATTATAAAATGTACTACACAATGTATTCTTGCTTAAATTTGTTAAAATTTAAATGTTAAATATCTGTTAAAATACATATGGCACTATTAATTAAAGTTAAACATTGTAAAATCAATTGTAGAATTTGATGTATATGTCGTTGTATTACTTGTATCAAAGTTTATAAATGTGTTCATCTTTTAAGTCGCTATAAGACCACGCAGTTAGGCGACTTTAAATAAATGGGCACAAAAAATAATTCAAATTTGGAAGAAATATTATTTTGAGTGTTAAATAGTTTATAAAAGCGATTTGAGAGGAAAGTTGTAAAATATTATTGAATCTTAGAACGAACATAATGATAATTGATTGTGACATGAACCAATAATAAAATGTTGACTTGCCATAGCAACGGCAGCACCGGTAAATCGAGAATAGCGGAAGTTATCCTTCTAGGCTTTACCGTCGCACAGAACGGGCGTGTTGTAAAGGTCCGTAAGGCTGCAGAAACTGATGCGGTGCATGGAACATAGCGAAAGCTACGTAAATGTTCATTAATATTATATAATATCGATGTTCATCAAAAGTTATTATTTAAATGTTTTAAGGGATCGTTTCAAATGGTTTAACTAAATTAAAAATATAATTGGGAAAAGAAAGTATTGAAAAATTATTCCATTTTCATACAACTCCATTATCACCTCTCATGTGTGACCACATCCTGAAATTGGATCTCATGTTAAAACAATAGCAGCCGAGGTAAGTTCCAGATAAGTTCGAGATGATCTACGAGGTGATCTCAATTGATATCATCATCCCATATACAAATCCTGCTGTAAGTCTGTGTTTGCGTTACGTCAAACCTACCTTTAACAGACGATATGCATTATTAAAACGTAAGAAAACAAAATCTTGAACACGTTGAGACATGCTATTTATCAAATTATCCTTATTTAGTACTTCTTTGTTATAGGGTTTTCAAAGCCTTCACATAGTAACCAGTTTCTCAAGCTCTTAGCTTGAGACTACTGTATCACCCTAATCATCTGGTGGTATCAGCATAAGTAGATTGGGGATTGAAGAGTGTTCAGTGGCCTTCGCAACTCGACCGTAACTTATTTTGTGCTACATGTATCTCCTACTATGGATCCAGTGAATGAACAATGGAAGAGTACGCGGGCCTGGTCTAAGGATTGGATAGAATACCTGACTGAGAACCAGAGCTATACCACGCTTTAGCCCATTGTGCCACGGCAGGGATAATTTCTTGCTAGGTACAGGGAAATATGCAATAAACCAACATGATAGACGTTTATCCCTGTTAACATAAACTAGATGGAAAGTAAGCTTTTGTAATAGCACTTCGTCGAGTAGGCTGAGTGAACGAAGTACATTCATTGACCTATTTTTCCAGGCGCATTGAAAATCCTCCATTATGATCTCCCATCCCAAATTATCAAACTCTATACCCCATTGGAAATGATATTTCGCATTAGCAACCGTAAAATAATAAAGGAAACAAACTTTTAAGTATAAGTTTTGTTGAGAAAACACGCCTGTTTCTGTTGAATGTCATCAAAATTGTTCTGGCGAATATTCTACACTCTGTTAGGCTCAAATTTATTTTACAGGTCTTTAAAAGAATAAAAACCTCCCATCACACGATGCCCTCCTATTCGATTAGGGATATTTTTTGTCATAACCACGTCCCTTAGCATTTTTACTCTTGTTCTAAACAATATGTATATACACTATCCCCATTTCTACTGAACAGTCTTCAAAGTACATATATTCCCATATTTCCTTCCGATTTTTAGACTGCGTGTGCCATTTCGTTCGATTCATAATTTTGGAGAACATTTATAGTTCCCTTTAATGTTATGCGGCTTCTGTTTCAGCAGAGAGGACCCGACTGCACGATAAAATCTAATTGACCTACGGGCGTTGGTGTGAATTTGACATTTCATGCCAGAGAGGTACTGTCGCCCAAATATTAATTGAATCTGTCGCAAGCTCCTGACATGTCACTGAAAATCGCTGTGGGCACCTTGAAAGCATTTTGATCATCTGCCCTATTAATTGGCTTTAGCGTTCGCTTCATTATTCTCCGCGATTTGTTCTGTCTGGTTGATGTACGGTTCAATAATTGCAGCAAAGTAGACAAGTCTAGACAAGTGGGTGCAGTAGGGGTGTAGCAACCCACTATTCTAGTGTAATGGTTGTAACTTGTGTATTACTCGGAATTAATGGTGGTTAGCACGAAAGTATATATTGCAGTTTATCAAACTGGTTTATAGTAGGGATTCGTGACCTTAATGTATGAGAAAGGTATTTAGTTTGTATAATATAAGAGGACATTTTGCGCACAGCGACCTACCTGGAACTATCGCTGCTGCTCCTCCCCAACGGAAGAATAATAAAATAAAGCAACTACAGGAGGTTATTGACCACAGAAATGTGCGGAAGTCCTTAACACTTCCAGACTTGAACACTCAAGAACTGTTGTACCCTACCTAGAAACAGCAATGAACGTGTGGAGGCCTTGAGACCATAGCGGGGATCCTCTTGGTGATGCACGCAAGTTTAAAATTAGTTTTAGGTTAATTGCATATCAATTAGTCAATTAAGAGTTATAGCATTAGAAATAATGCAGAAAAATAGGCGAAAGATAATATGCCAAGCTAAATGTTCACCTTGATGATGCTTACATTTTAATTTTTAAACAGTACGTGCATGCGCAGAATTAACAAAATGGGTCATTTTCTTGACGTATGCTCATTTTCTCTTAAAACCATCTTGTCCTTTAAATCACTATTTGTTTTCCGTACCGTTGTTTTCCGTACGTTGAGCTGTGGTTCCCAACCAGAAATGCGTTCTGGATTAAACTCACGGTACTGTTTTAAGTCCCAGAAATTGGGCTCAATATCTTGAGAAAGGTAAAGAGAGATCCGGGTCAAGGCAGCCAACGTTCTGGCTGTGGGATGCGGCATGCTGGATAATCGCCCACGTTTGACAGGTGAGGGGTGGGCAGCGCTAGACTCATCAGAGTTGTAGCATCAGGGGAAGATGGAATCTATTTATTGTATCTTAAAATTAAGTTCTCTGAGGAAGAAACACTATGTTATTGTATGAGCTACTTTGGTTTCGTTTTCATGTTATTTCCTATCAAGCTGATGCCTCTCAATAAACGTCCTTACGTTCCCTTCCTTTCTTCAGCTGTTACTTGGCAGTTTCCATCTCTCTGTTAACTCTAATCTCCTCAAAGATGCTGTGCAGATCTCTTTATTTGAAATATCTCACGATTGCTTCAAATAAGTATATCGCGACGCGAGAAAGCTCATATGGTTTCTGCAGTCCTTTATTTAATTTTCTCTTTTCTAGAGCTTTCATTGTCAATCTTCTTTTGAAGCTGAACTGTTACAGTGAAGAAAATTACTGAAATGGAGAAGCAGAGAGCAATCCACGCTAAATTGCTTTAGCTGTGTTTTCCTTCTTTCCCCTCTAGTGTTTACATAAAGGTAAAAAGGAAGTTGGCAAAACAAGTCTACTGCATTTCAGCCTTGATTGGCTCTGTACGAAGAAAGGATGAAAGAGCAAAATTGTTGTTGATTGTACTTTGTGCATGCGATCTGTATTTAAACCGTGGTTCAACAAGATAAGACAAGAAAGTAAGTTCATGGGGCTAGATAGCTCAGGTGGTATCTCGGACAAAAGCAACCAGGAGAAGGTGTCTCAATGGACATACATTTTGCAACATTAAGGTCTCTTTCATACAACCATAGTATCTTCTGTCGTGTGACTGGTGACCCCTCGTTGACTGTTGCCGTAAAATAACTTGTTCTGTAATGTAACTAATATTACACGAGTGTTTTATCTCAATACATTCCAAAAGACTGGCTATTTCATTATAATATATAAGTGATGGCGTTAATAGTGATGGCGCCGTAGCTGAGCGGTTAGACCGCTTGACTCTCACCAAGATGACGCGAGTTCGATCCCATGCGACCGCAAAGTGAGATTAGTGGTGGACAACACTCCGCTGGGGCGGGTTTTCACCAGGACCTCAGGTTTTCCCCGCCGTCATTCCACCAGTTGCTCCATTATCACGTTCCTTTTTATCCACTTCGCCCTCATTCCGGTCATCTTCTCTCCCATTCCTGGCTTTCTCTCTCTCTGATCAAGAGTTGTGGTTCCCTCACCCTAAGCTTAAAATGGCATAAGCAGTAGAGGATCATAAATGAACGGAACTGTGTCCTATACCAAGAGAAGAAGATAGACGGGAAGTTCCTTCGGTTTAAATCGGACTCCCAGGATAACGAAAACACGTGTGTTTATTATGATAGAACGATTATATTGCAATATACCTTATAAAGCCCCCCCCCCCACACATACACACTCAGGACAGTCTTCTCGAAAGTTTATTTTCTTTTTCTTTCCCCTCTTTTTGTTTCCTTTTTTTCACCTAGAGTTGAGAAGTTATAAAGACTACAAATTGTACCTTAACATTAACATATATGATGGATCTAAGCAATCAGTCAGGCTTTTTGTTAAACACAATGAGACCCTGCAATATCCCAGAAAGCTAAATGTGATTTGATGACTGTATTGTGTGCAAACGGCAACAAAGACATTTGGTTATTTCGGGAGTTCCTTCCCTTTGACACACTTAGATAAACGATGAAGGGTTTTTTCGAAGCATGCGACCGTATCGTCAAGGTGTTTTGGGTCAGACCAGAAGGAGCAGAGCTTCATCTGATCGCGTGACTGGACAGTGTTAGATACAGAGTAAGATAAACAGTTAGTAGGTCGGCTTTGCGGTATTAGGGTATTCTGTATGAAGCAGGGGCAATCTTGGCATTGTTTGGATGAGTTTCAAACGTAAGTTGTGTTTTTTTTCTGTTTCCTTCTACTTATCTATAGCAAATAGAGAGAGAGAGAGTGAGAGTGAGAGTGAGAGTGAGAGTGAGAGTGAGAGTGAGAGTGAGAGTGAGAGTGAGAGTGAGAGTGAGAGTGAGAGTGAGAGTGAGAGTGAGAGTGAGAGTGAGAGTGAGAAGTGAGAGTGAGAGTGAGAGTGAGAGTGAGAGTGAGAGTGAGAGTGAGAGTGAGAGTGAGAGTGAGAGTGAGAGTGAGAGTGAGAGTGAGAGTGAGAGTGAGAAGTGAGAGTGAGAGTGAGAGTGAGAGTGAGAGTGAGAGAGAGAGAGAGAGAGAGAGAGAGAGAGAGAGAGAGAGAGAGAGAGAGAGAGAGAGAGAGAGAGA